>SRPU01000437.1:0-18954 GCA_018360185.1 Claviceps lovelessii | reverse complement strand
AAAAAAAAAAAAAAAAAAAAAAAAGCCAAGCACCTTCTTCATCGGGAGTAACAACAGACAAGGCGGACATGGCATAGGGTATAACTTGCCTCGAAGTCTCAAAATACACCTCACTTGGTGCTACGTTTCTCCAAAATCTCGGCCGCAAGCGCACGCAAACTCGCGGCATGCGTAATGGAAGCCAAAGGCAGCTCAACGCCCGTCTCCCGGCGAATCCAGTTGCGCAGTTCAACCGATACGAGCGAATCCAGGTTATGTGAGGCAACCGGTGCATCGGGCTGAATGTCCTCGCTATCCATAACGGCCATGGCGGCGACCTTTGTGATCAACGCCTCGGTCAGGCTTTCTAGCGGATTCTCCGCCGTGGCCCACGATGCGGCAGACTTCCCCGCGCCGACACCTCGGACAGAGTTGTGCTTCAGCTTGTCGAGGCGGAGGCGCTCAACGGCATGGACGGGATGGAGATACTGCCAGGGTCCATGCTGGACCCTCTGGCCTTCAACATATAGCTTCAAGACGGTGGCCTTGGCATTGTCATAGAACCCCGGAAGCTTGCATATAACGCCCTTGACAATGGTTCGAATGTCGGCCATTGTCAAGGTTGCCCCCAGAGTTTGCTGGAGAGTGTTGCCGAGGCTCCTGTCCGCAACGTAGCCGACGTCCATGACTACAGGCAAGCAGAGCGATACGGTGTGTTGGCCACGGGCACTGCGGTACTGGGCAAACGCGTCATAAAATGCCTGCAAGTGAATCAGTCAACCGCAAAGGCGTGCACGAGTTTACACAACTCAACAGAAAGTGTTGATGATGGAGTGCTTACAGCTGTCCCACCGTAAATGGCCTGGCCGCCGTTTCCAGTCTCCCCAAGGAACGACCCAAGGACAATGAAGAAGTCAAGGTTGCCCGGCATCAGCTCGTCAAGGTTCCATGCCCCTTGAACTCGAGGTCCCATAACAGTCTCCCAATCTTGATAAACCGAATTCTGGAAAATCTTATCCTGCAAAGTAAAGAAATCAGCATGGTCCGCTACTTTTTGGGAGAGAGGGTTGGGGGAACTCGAGAACTCAAGAGAGGATGGGCGAATACTTACACTGAGCAGAAGAGCGCTGTGTATAACACCACAAACAGGGGGCAAGTCCTGGATGGACTCGACCACAGTAGCGAGCTGCTCGCGAGATGCAATGTCGCAGGACAACGCTCGGACAACCACGTCAGTTCCCTGGTATTTCTCCAGCAATGTCTGGACTTCTGAACCAGACCCGCCGCTACGTCCTAAAACGACGATATTGCGTGCTCCGTTCTCAATCAGCCAATATGCCAGATTCAACCCGATACCCCGGGTTCCGCCCGCGATGAGGTAAGTTGCATCAGTCTTGAGAGATGAGGGCGTGGGCCGCAAGGTACTTTCCGCCATGACCTGTTCGTTCTGTCCCAGCGTGATGACGATTTTACCTGCATGTTCATCAAGCTTAAGCTTCCGTAGGGCCGGAAAGAGCTTAGATATCGGAAAGACTGTCGTATTTCTAATGGGCACGACCACGCCACGTCCCATTAGCTGCAAAACCTCGTTGAACACCTCCTTGACCTCAGCTGGGCGTTGCTGGTACAGATCCCGGAGATCAATGCTGCTGAAAGAAACATTCCTTTCAAAGGTTCTCATGGGCAAGCTATCGTCCTGGAAGGCAGATTTCTTGTCGATTTGCACAAATCGGCCAAAGTCGGCAGCCAAAGCCCACGTCTCGACCAGTCTCTCTCCGCCAACTGAGTTCACGATGACATCTGCACCTTTTCCTCTCGTTGCGCAGAGAATGGCGTCGCGGAATCGAGTTGTGCAGCTTGAGAAGATATCTTCAGCTGGGATACCAAATGATCTCTTGATAAATTCCCTCTTCTCACTTGTGCCCGCCGTGGCAAGGATTCGAGCTCCAATGTGCCGCGCGACGGCGACGCATGCCTGGCCTACTGCGCCGGCAGCCGAATGGATGAGTACAGTCTCATTTTTTTGAAGACGAGCAGTCCGAACAAGAGCCAACACTGCGAGAGAATAGGCAAGGGGTATGCTGGCAGCGTCTGTGGTGGTCATGTTGGCCGGGACTCGGGCAGCGTGCCACGCTGGGATTTTCTTATACGTCGAGAACCCGCTGCCTTCCAATGAAAGGAAGAAAATCCTATCGCCAGCTTGCAAATGGGACACGGAATCTCCTACCCTGACTACCTCGCCAGCGCCGTCGAATCCAGGGGGAGCCCAGGGAATGGCACCAAGAACGAGATCAAGATCGCGGCGGCTGAGGCCTGCTGCATGAACCTTGATGATAATCTCGCCATCAGCAAGCGGTTGCTGTAACGTCTCGGTTCTGCGGAAATAGATTGAGTCAGGGCTACCGGCCACATCAATAGTCATTTCCAACGCACGGTCGCCACTCCATATGTCTTGTTCTTTACGGAAAGAGACCTGCTGTTCCACAGCGAACCGCTCCTTGGTGTCTTCGAGCATGCGCATGCGAGGCAAGTAGATGGATCCATCCTGCCAGACGAAATCCTGGTCCTCAAGACATGTGATTTTCGGATCCAGTAAAGTTCCAATCAGCTTGAGAATACCGGATATACCTTGGTCGGTGCATGGCACCTGGTCGAGACATAGTAGACTCTTGGCCCCAGACTCGATGCGTAACGTGCGCAGAATTCCCTTGATCAACTTAGTCTCTGGAATGTCACTCTCGGGTATTGCCCATAAGAGTCCCTGGTTGTGTAAAAGCAGGGTTTTCAGGGTTTCGAATTTCTCGGCAGACACATCTCGTAGGATTGAGTTCTCGGGAGAGTCAATCACGATATAGGATGGACTGCTCGACGGATCTATCTCAGCGAACGGCGTGGTCTCAACCGGAAGACCCAGGCGATCTGATATTACACCTGCCACTTTCTGGGCAAATGACACCTCTGCATCATTCATGAATGGTCCACAGATCGTGATAGACGCGGTAAGTTCCTGTCGGGTCGCTTTCTGGGAGCACATAATGCTCACTGTGAAATCCTCCAGGCCAAGTCGGCCTTGAATGCGGACGTCGACGCCTGAGAACCCAGTGTCGATAAGGAGACGGTTCCAGACATCTACAGGCATCAAAGGACCTTCTTCAGAGTCGCGATAATCGTCTTCGGCGTACCACCAACCAGGAAGCAAGACAAAAGGCATGGCCAGGGCTGGATGGTGATGTCCTTCCAACACAACCAGTTTGCCACCTGGCTTCAGCAATTGCCTCACATGACTCATGGTGGTGGGCATGTTGACGGTTGCATGAAGCACATTGGCGGCAATGACGATGTCGAACTCCCCCGCTTCAAAACCTTGAGCTAGCGGATCCTGGCTAATATCGAGCTTTTTGTACGTGATGCGCTGCGACCACCTGCCCAGCTTTGTTCTTGCGTTTTCGAAAAACCCAGAAGATATGTCGGTAAAGGTGTAGTTGAGGAAGACGCCTTGTTCCTTCGTCTTGGACAATGCCTCAAGAACAGGCAAGGTCGTACCAGCTGTTCCACCTCCAATTTCCAAGATGCGTAGGTTGGTTTCCAGGTTGGCGTAGCTGAGAACAATGTCACCAATGACCCGACTCAGACGCTGCGTCATTGGATCTGCTTCGTAATGACGGCTAAGCAGCCCATCCGCAAGCATCAGTTCAAGCGTTTCTGTTTCCTGACGCAGGATAGACGGAAGTCGCTCGCCGACTGCGCACAGCAACTGACCCTGGGCATCGCCACCACGAACCTTGTCCAGCAAAGCGGTCGGCTCAGCGTCAAACTTGACCTGTTTCTGAACGACATAACGCTCTGACCAGCCCAAAAAGCGGCTCAAATGTGCTGGTAAGTCTGAACGGTCTTCTCCAGCTGTGTCATGCAATATTTTGTAAAGGTAGTATGATGCCACCGTTTCCAGGTCATTTATGCGCGTGTATTGCGTCTCATCGAAACTTCCCACGTGAAACTGCTGTTCTACATCCTCGACTCGCATCAAGTCAATTCTAGGCAGCAATTCCCACTTCCAATTGTCGGGCATGTCGGCCACAGGGCTTGCTTCATCCTCAGCCGCTTCGATCGAGCGGAAAGTGATTGACTCCCACTCTGCAACAGGAGTGAGTGATGTGCCATCCGCGTGTCTGGCAAAAACAGCTACACTTATTCGCATGCGACCGCCTTTGAAATCGTAATCAAGTAAGCGAGTGACAACATCAAAGCGTTGCTTGGGCCTCGACGAAATTTTGTTGGAGATGCGAAAGCGACTAATGTAGTTCGGCATTTGCGCTGGCCTGCTTCCGTCATCCATTAGTTGAAGCGGTCCGCCTCCTTGAAGAAATCCATCCAGGGTTGGGGGGTCAACAGAAACTGGAGAGCCATAGGGTTCCGATTGCTGCTGGTATGGGCCACTATCGCGGAGATGATGCTCCAACACAGTGTATCCTTCACCTTCAAAGAATCGAGCTGAGTTGCGGAAAGCTGGGCCATACTGTGTGGCTCGAACACCTGCCGACTCGTACATTGTTGCGATGTCCCTTTCAATGAGCTCAGCAGTTTTGTCTATATCTTTCAAAGCCGCTTGCAGTGTCGGTGTATCCGTGTTCATCTCTTCCATTTCAGGCTCAATTCGGCCGTAGGCGTGTACAGTCCATCCAACCGCTTCCGTCCAGGACGAAATTTCGAACGACCAGGTATTGGATGAAAAAGCGCCACTTCCAATTGCCAAAGGCCATATTCTTGTGACCAACTCCACCGAATCGTCCTCCTGAAGTTCTAATCTTCTCTTGATGTGGAGATCTTGAATGAGCAAAGCCGCCGCTGGAGGCGTAACAGTTCGTCTCGCAGCCTCTATGGCACAAGCCATGTATCCTGTCATGGGAAAAATGACAACGTCGGCTACCACATGGTCACGAAGCCAGGGTATTTCGTCAAGGTTGAAGACCTGCCTGTAAACATGCTGCTTTCCTCCTCGTGTAGCTTCTTTTTTGCCAAGAAGGACATGCCAGGGTACACCGGGGAAAAGTCCCTCGTGAGTAGTGCGAGGCCTGACCTCGTAGCTTACAGACTTGTCCCACGCGTATGCTGGAAGATTGTTGACTACTCTCGCGTTGTGCATACTTGTCTGATTTACTTCGCCCAGCTGTAGTGAAGCTACTCCCAAGTTGAAGAGAGATCCTGCAAGGTGCAACAGAGCTTCCTTGTCGTCCGACTCGCGTAACAGCGTCGGGAGATAGTTGAACGATGATTCCGTGTGCTGTCCTTTCTTCGCCACTAAGAACGCGATATTCTGCTTGATTGGGTTTTTCAGAGCGGAATGAGGTCCAATTTCGATGATAATACTCGGAACGGTAGTCTTGGTCGCATCTCCCGTGGCGAACTTAATTCCCGTAGGCGCGAGCATGTTTTGAATAGCCTCGGCAAATTTAACAGGCTGAATCAAATTCCGAACCCAGTAAGATGCATCAAGGTAAGCAATGCCCGGGTCCAACGGCTGTCCAGTGACCGAAGACACAAACACAGGATGAACGGTGGCTTCAGGCTTTTCGCTTTTCGGTGATAGCTGTGCGTGAGATGAACAGACAGGCTCGATGGCCTGGAGATACGAGCTCGCCACCTCGTGCATATGACGCGAATGGTATGCCAGTTGCACGTTGAGCTTTCGAACGAACAAGCCTGCCTCCTCCGCAGCCTTGAGAATGTTGTCAATCGCGATCTTATCTCCTGAAATCGTCACGGCTTTCGGGCTGTTGATCGCAGCAATGGTGGCATAGTGGCCCTCTGAATGCTCTTGTATCAACATCTCCGCCTCATCGCTGCTGACACCAACGGCTAACATGGCACCGCTTTTTCCCCGGTCGCGGATAAGGGCAGCTGCTGCTCTGCCCCGAAAATACGCCACGGCGATGGCGGCTTCAAATGTAATCAGACCCGCTGAATACGCAGCAGCTATCTCACCACTGGAATGACCAGCAACCGCGGCTGGCTTAATGCCCCAGCTGTCTAGAAGTGCCAGCAGGGCGAGCTGTACCGCAGTACAAGAGGGCTGGCTGACTTCTGCGTCGTTGACGGCGGAAGTAGCCTCCAGCTTTTCAAGCTCCTCTTTTAAGCTCCATGTAGCCCCCATCCCGTGCAACAGCTTTTCTGCTCTTTCCATTGTGTTGGCAAATGTTTTGTACTGCCACAGACCAGAAGCCATCTGTGCATACTGTGCGCCTTGTCCAGAGAAAGCGAACGCGAGAGTCTGGTCCCTGGCTCGTCTGGGCCTTGGTGCCGCTGCCAGTTTCTCTTGGAGACTAGCCAGTGTCTTCGCTACAACGGAGAGACGATATGAAAATTGTGTACGGCGCTGACCAAGGGTATAACTGAGGTCATGAATAAAGTGGTTTGACAGTGGTGCTTCTTCAAGGTATTCGCTGAAGGAGGCAAGATAAGAGACGAGACTATTTGCAGTGCGAGCTGAAAATACGAACAGATGACTGTCGCCATCGCTAATCTGGATGTTGTTCACATTTCTTGCTTTTACGGTGTCTGTTTCGCTAGCATGGATGATATCCATACCATCGCGTGTCGATAAATCCGTGACAAAGGTTTCACAAAGATTGTGCGGCCCGCCTGAACCATGTGCACCGTCTGTGCCATCCGTGCCGTTTGAACCGTGAAAGAGTATCCCTTTAGACACCCACGGTGCCGCTGCTTCCAGAAGGATTGCAGAGTTGCTGCCGCCAAAGCCTGGTTCACAGAAGTCAGCAATATCCAAAGCGTTTTATCTTGACGGAGACCTGGTGAAAACCGATGTTGCACGGACCAAAATTTGTCACCAGTACTCGTCTTGGCTCGTTACTTGGCCAGGGAATTGGGCACATAGGTACGACGAGCTTATCCTGTCCTCGGATCTTCGGATTCATTTTCTCAAAACCCGCGGTCGGTAGGATAGTCTCATGTTCAAGCATGAGAATTGCTTTGATCATGCCGAGAACACCACTTGCCCCTTCTAGATGACTGTGTACAGATAGGTGGAGTCATAATTTAGAGGTTAGTCCATAACGTGAGGTTTCTACTTCGTTTCCAAGGCGACATGGACTTACCCAAAGTTTGATTTTATAGATCCAATATAGATAGGATTCGAAGATGTCCGATCTTTTCCCAGGACGGCAGCGAAGGCACTTGCCTCTATCGGATCACTTTGCCGGGTTAGAATTCTACTTTCTTTCTTTCATTCTCCCGGTCATCTTTTCTTTTTCTTCTTTTTCACGGTTGCTAACGGGGTGTATAATGGAAGTCTCCAACTCACCCAGCGGCTGTACCAGTTCCGTGACCCTATCGTTGCATTGTTAGTAAGGACTGCCACGAAAACGTCACCAAAAGCAGGAGAAGGGGGAAAACCGTGCGGTGTTGGGGAATCCACCAACTTCAACAACAGGAGTTTGTGCGGGATCTAGTCCAGCTCGCTCATGCACCATTCTCAGTAGCTTCCGATGAGCGACGCCGTTGGGCATGGTAATGCCTTCGGATCTTCCCCCATGATTGCACGCTGAGCTTCGAATGACAGCACGGATTGGATCGCCATCGCGAATAGCATCGTCTAATCGTTTGAGAAAAAGACATGCGGCACCTTCGCCACGTCCAAAGCCCGCCGCCTTTACATCGTACGAGTACGATCGTCCATGTGTCGACAATGCGCCCGTCTTGTCAAGAGCAAGCCAATTACCGGGAGTGAGCGACAACGTTGCAGATCCCAAAAAGGCGGCGCTACATTCCTCGTTTTGAAGAGCCGAAACTGCCTGATGCGCCGCATACACGCTGCTTGCACAAGCAGCATCTAGCACGACGCTTGGCCCGTCAATGTCGAAGAAATACGATATCCTGTTTGCAAGCATGCAAGGTGAGACACCAGTTGCTGACATTGTGTTGGCAGTGTGATCATCATCGCCTAGACGTTGTGCATATTCGTTCTGCCCGGCGCCCATGAAAACACCAATGTTCTTGCCAGCGAGGTCGAGTAACGTCTTGCCAGCATCTTCAGCTGCCTCTAGAGCGCACTCAAGCATCATTCTATGCTGTGGGTCAGACGCACGAGCTTCCTCAACTCGCATGTGGAAGAAAGCGGCATCAAAGGCATAAACGTCTTCCGATAAGAAATGTGCACCTTTTGCTCGAAATGCTCCCGACTTTTCGACATTGCCGGGATTCCAATATGCTTTCTGGTCGAATCTGTCTGCTGGAAACTCGGTCCAGGCAGATCTGGCTTGCTCTAGGAATTCCCAAAGGCCTTTTCGGCCGACACCAGGTGCCCGATAGGAGAGCCCAACGACGGCAACGGGGACATCATGATCCATTGGCGGCCTTTGCTGTAGGAAGCGATTGATGTGTGAAGTTCGAGGCGCTGTAAATCGAAACAAGAAGCCTATGGAATAATGAGTGATCTGGTCGCTGTTCCGCCTCAGGGGGTATACATGTACATTTATATGCACATGCGATAGCTAGAACTTGAAGCGATACAGAAAATCATGCACGCCTCGATTAGACGACAACAGTCCGCTGGTGAACGACATCCGGACGACATGTAGCCCCAAGTATTCTTACTGCCTTCAAGAATCCCGATACACATTGGCGGCTACTTCTTGGCCAGGCCGTGGCGCATCGTGTTCCGTAGCCATCTGGGAAGCAATCCTTGCTTGGAACTGGGATGAAGCTCCGTCCAGGATGAGGCATCTGCGGGCGACTTCTTGTGTGATGATTTGCTGACAGTAGCATTGGTGTGCAGGTATCGGCAAATGAAAGGCAATTGAGCGTGACTCAAAACGCGCAACCAAAGGATTTGTGTCTCCAAGAGACACGCCGGTAAAGTACAGAATTGTATGACTCATATTCCATACTGACATGTCGGTCGCTGCCCAAGGCCATGATGGCAAAGGAGAGGTCGACTACGCATTATCTTGCTTCAAATGATATAAATTTTATTCCTGCACCTTCAGCACGAAGCTGAATAATATGAAATTCCCCGCAAAGCTCTTGAGGGAATGACCATGTTTTGGCATAAGATCGATCGCTATATTCTGCAAGGATGCGATGTTATAAGGGCACACAGTAAATCTTAGGTCTAGCGGAGAATTCCTTAGGTCTAAGGTAGGCCGCGGAATAGCAGAATAGCATATGTTTTGTATATATATAGTACTTATAAATTATATAGTATAAAATCCTTAAAAAAAAGTAAGTTATAAATTTGGTTTATATACTTTATTATATATATTAGCCTAATATATATAAAATCTTTATTATTTAGCTGTTAAGCTAGTCGCTTAGGAATTAGGGGCGATTAGGTAGGACGAATATAGTAGGAATCTGTACGTTTTTTAATGGTAGGACTAGTTATGTATTTAAACTAAGACTTATTCCTCTACTTTCTTTACTAGCTAGGATTCTCTTTTAAATCCCCTAGGAATTAGTATCAGCTTTCTATAATGCACTTCTAATATAGATATATTAAGAGTATTTTAATATAAATTATATGCTACTAATCCCTATAGAATTTATAACTAAATTTATATAAAGAGGAATTCTATATTTAGGCTAGAATAATTATATATACTGTAGGTATAATAATTATTCCCCCTTTAATATAGTAATAACTTAATATTACTATAATTAGGCTATAATTCCTTTCTTTTTTCTTTTTTTATTTATTTATTATAATTATTATTTTAGGACTAGTAATATTTACTAATTTATTATATAATTATAGGCCTAATAATACTATTTAGTAGGGTAATGTTATGGACTAACCCGATTGGGTCATCGCGGATGTCAGCGCAGTCGATACCGGTCGCCCGGATCCCTTGCCAGCTGCGCCAGCTGGTGGCAGTTGCAGGCAAAAGGATACGCATTGATCAGGTTGGCAAGATCTGATCAATTGACATCTATATTGGTCGGTCGCACGCTAGGGTGGGTGCCAGCTGCGCGCGGTCCGCAGCCTAAGGTTAGGTCAAAGACCTAGACCATAACAGGTAAAGAGGTTTAAGTTTTTATATTTTTTTCTTTTTTTATATACCCTAACTCTCCTATTAATTCCTTTATAATTCCTAATATATTTTTAATATTTCTTTTATTTATACCTAATTTATTTAATAATATCTAAATTATCTAAGAAACCCCTTATAATACTATTATTTAGTATTAAGCCCTTAAAGAATAAAACTTAAAAGGTTTTAAATCTAAAATTATTAGGTAATTTAATAGGTTATTATAGTATTATAATAGAAATTAAAAAGATTAATTAATTAAATAGAACTAAGCTATTAAAAATTAAATTTCCTTAAGGGCCTAGAGAATTAAGTATATCTTAATTTAGTACTAATTTATAGTATATTTTTATATTAATAGTTTTAGTTAGTTTATTATTTAATTATATTTAATCCCGCATTTAATACTAGTTTTATTAGCTAATCTATATTAAAATATTAGGCTAAATTATAGTATAATTCTATATTTTAAGCTAGTACTAATTCTAGTTTAAATTAAAGGCTTTTTTCTTTATTTACCTATTTTACTCTAAGGAATAAGATATTTACTATTAAATTAAATAATAAATTAAGTTCCTTACTTTTTTATACTTAATATTACTCTCTAAAGTATAAAGAGAAGAAGTTAAAGAAATTAGCTAAAAAAGCTATTAAAAAGATTTACTTAGGTAATTCTATATCTAAATTCTTAGAGATTTAGATTATTTTTATAACCTTAAAAAAAGATAAAGAGTTATATTTAGCTATAACTTTTACTTCTACTTACACTAAGTTAAGTAAATTTATATAAGATTAGGCTAAAGTAGTATTAGAAAATACTAGTATTACTATTAAAATTAAAGAGTATATTTAGTGTTTAAAAACAATACTAAATGTTTTAAAACTTATAGTAAAAAAGGAATAATTTATCTTTTTTTTAACTACTTATAAAGATATCCCTAGTAGTATAAAATATTACTATTATACTTTAGGCGTAAATTTTTTCTATAGGGTAAGTATTTATACTAAATTTTATAGGGATTTTTTTATAATTTACTTAGGTACTATAATTATTACTAGTATCCTATAATAATTTCATTTAGGTATATAAGTTTATATATAATATAATATTCTCTATTAGTAAGGATTTTATGTTATTTAGGCGATAAATATAGAAGCATTTTTATAATCTTTTTTCTATATTTATATAGTTTATCTTAGACTATTACTTTAAGAATAGCTTCTATTTTAAGTAAAAATAGTTAGAGGTAAGATATAGATTTTTTTTTAAACCCTAAATAAAGTGTAATTCTAATCTAGGATAAAATCCTAGGAAAATCTTAATAAATATAATAGCAAAGTGTCCACTCCTTAATTAGTTTATAAAGTCTTATTTATAATACTTAAAAAATTAGTGAGTTTTTTTTTAAATTTAGGTAAAAATCAGACTAATTTTTACAGAAATAGTTAGCTAAAGATTAGATAGAATTTTAGCGTAAATATATACTATATCTTATTAGCACTAATTATTATTTATAGATATACTAAAAAATAGTTTTAAGTTTTATTAAATCTATTGCTAGTTTTAGTAAGGAAATAGAGAATATTAATTTTAGTATAACTTTTAAGGGAATTATCACTAAAACTTTAGCGAATTAAGGAATTAAGGGATTTTTTTTTTAATAAAAATAAATAGGTAATTATTTAATTATTTCTTTTTATATAAAAAAATAAGAAATACTTTTTTATAAAAATAATAATAAATAGATACTAGCTAGTAGAAATAGTTATTAATTTTTATAAGAATTATTTAAAGTTATTCTAAAGGGTGTTTTTTGCAGTCTACTATATTTTTAGGGACCTTTACAAATCCTACTCTTTTTGGATTTAGTTAATATTATATAATATTTATTTAGTAATCCACTAGTATTTAATAATAATATAGCTTTTAGCTACTTATTATATTTAAAAGGCTATCCCTTTTATTTAACTAGGTAATATAACTCCTTTTAAAGGAAATAATATAATTTAATTTAGTTAACCTTCTATTTTTTAGAATGATTATCTAGGTTAGGAATAGGTAAATTCTATTTTTCTTCTTTATTTCTAAAGGTTTATTTCTTAAATAAATTAATATAAAATATATTATATATTTAGAATAATTAGTTTAGTAATGCTAAATTATATGCCTACTTTTTAATTTTATTTTAAATTTAAAATAAGCTAATAAATTTTAAAAGTAATTTCTATTTTTCTTCTTTAAATTATAAGTTCTTTATACTTAAGAGTATAAATTCCCCTTTTTTAAAAATTATTTTCTAATGTTTTTAATTATAGTATTCTACCTATAATTTATTTATTTATACCTATTATACTTCTAATTTACTTCTTAGTATATATAATTTTTATACTTAGCTTTTAGCTTTAAGTACTCCCCTCTCTAGAGAATTATTCTTAATTATTTAAAATTTTAGGTTATAGCCTATTAATACTATATTTAGGCTTATATTTATAGTTATATTCTTAGTATTATTAAATATAAATTATATAGTTTTTAGTTATAATAGCTAAATATATTCTAATTTAATAATAAATATATATAAGTGAAATTCTAGCATTTAGTTTACTCTTTTTATTTATTTATTTATTTAAGAATAAAATGCTATTAATAATTAGCATTTAATTTTAAAGATAAAATATAATTCTAATTAGAATTAATTAGTAAATATACTACCCTACTTAGAAATAATTTCTTTTAGTATACTTAATATAAGTTTAACCTTATTATAAAATAATTCTACTAGTTTAATGTTAAGCTAGACGCTTAGGAATCAGGGGCGATTAGGTAGGACGAATATAGCAGGAATCTATATATATTTAATAGTAGGACTAGTTATATATTTAAGCTAAGACTTATTCTTCTTTATTTCTCTATTAGCTAGGATTCCCTCTTAAATCCCCTAGGAATGAGTATTAGCTTTCTATAATACATTTCTAATGTAAATATATCCAGAGTATTCCGATGTAAATTACGTGCTACTAATCCCTATAGAAATTATAACTAAATCCGTATAGGGAAAAAATCTATATTTAGGCTAGAATAATTATATATACCGTGGGTATAATAACTATTCCCCCTTTAATGTAGCATTAACCTCATATTGCTATAATTAGGCTATAATTTCTTTCTTTCTTTTTTTTTATTTATTATTATTACTATTTTAGGACTAGTAATATTTACTAATCTATTACATAATTATAGGCCTAGTAATACTATTTAGTAGAGTAAAAGAGTTTAAATTTTTGCGTTTTCCCCTCCTTTTATATGCCCTAATCCTTTTATTAATTCTGCCCTAATTTTAAATATATTTATAATATTTCTTTTATTTATATATAATTTATTTAATAATGTCTAAATTATTAAAGAAACCCCTTATAATGCTATTATTTAGTATTAAGCCCTTAAAGGATAGAACCTAAAAGGTCTTAAACCTAAAATTATTAGGTAATTTAATAGGTTATTATAGTTGTTGGAATCGCTGCATTCTATGACAACAACCGGGAAGAACCGGATTCGCGGCTGAATAGCTGCGGAATCCGATTAGCCCGCGCGTGCAGAGTTTTCACTGCAGAATCCAACAGCATTTACATGGCTCTTAACGCTAGCTATAAAATACCCCTTTAGCTAGCACTAAATATTAAAGAATAAGGCCCTTTTTATAATATTATTTATAAACTATATATTAAGTTACTAGGACCCTGCTTTACCCTAGTATTTCTAAGAGAATTACTAGTATCCTAGGTAATACTAACACTAATTAGTAAGTTATATCTATTTTTTAGAATATATTATTCTATAGATTTATAAGAATTTGCTTAGAAAAGATAGAACTCCTATTACACTTATAGGGAGAATTTATACTAAAAAAAAATAGATTTCTTTACTAGTTTAGCTAGTATTAGACTTTTTAAACATAGCTTTCTTAGAATAGAAATAGATTCCTTTACTAGTTTAGCTAGTATTAACCTTTTAAAATATAGAATTTTATAATTTATACTATTATTTATAGGGAAAACCCTTATTTATCTTACTAACTAACCCTTTATTATACTAAAGCTTATATAAGGATTATAAAATTAAAATGCTAAATCTTAACTAAAGCTAGTTAAAAACTATATAGAATATTTAATTATAAGGATATCTTTATATAGAAGTAATAAGGAATTCTAGGATTTATCTAGGAATCTTATATAAAGTGCCCCTAATACCGCTTTATTATAAGTATTACTAAACTCCTTTCCTAAGATTATTTATAAATATATAGATATTTTTACTTTAAAATAGAAGGTATATTAGGATAATATACTAGAAAAGTATAAGGATTAGTAGTATATTAATAATTAAGCTACTTTTATTCTTTATTAGTATAATATCTTAAAGTAAAAAAACCTCTAGCTCTTTAATACTCTTTATAAAGACTTTAAAGATTAAACTACTAAAGATTTCTAATAAATTCTAATTATATTATAAAAGGATTTATAAAATTTCCTTTTTACTAATAGTATATTAATACTATTAATAAGAGGTATATAATATACTACTTCTCTTACTACTTTTATTAATATATTAAAAGAATAAATTAAACACTAGTTTCTTAGTTAATTTATATAATACTAACTATAAATTCCTATTCCCCTATAAGCATAAAGCATTATTAATAATTTCTAATTAATTAATTAGTAGATTTAAAAGGAATCTAAGTTACTTAACTTATTAATATAAAAAACCTAAGTAAAACCACTAAAAAGATTAATATTACTAATAAACTTAACCCCTAACTAAATCCGCTATATTCTTAAAATAATTAATAAAAGCTATATAATTAATAAGAAATATAGTAGGAAACTATATAACTTTATTATTTTAAAGATAAATATCTTTAAATATTAATATATATAAAATAATATTTTAAAAATATTATAAGTAAGAGCTTTTCTAATTATATTAAAAGAGAATACTCTTACTTACTATCTTAATAAACTTACTAAAAAAGAACTAATAATTTATAACCTTACTAATACTATTAGAAATTACTTTAAAACTAAAAGTAATTAGTAGTTTTACTATATTAAATAGAATAGCATTTCTCTTTAAAAGGTTATTACTAATAACTCTAAGAAAACTAAGCTTTAATGCCTTAACCTAATACTAAAATAACTTTACTATATTTATTATAAAATCTTTAATGCTTTTACTATAAATATAAAGCTTTAGTAATAGCTTATTACTACTATTAGTAGTATTTCTAAATATAGACTTACTATATTTAACCTTACTCTAACTTATAAAGAAGTTATTAAAAACCTTTATAAATACTTATATACTAATAAATTAATTAAAGCATTATAATAGCTATTATTTATATAAAATTTAATAGAAGCTAATAATAAAGTAATATTTACTAATTAATAATATAAATAACTATCTAATTAGTAGCCTAGTAGCTAATTACTATAAAAATCGTAATTTTTATATAAATATTCTATATATTAATAAGTAGGATATTAGTTAATATCCTATATAAAATAAAAATAGTAAAAAGCTAAGAATTTCTAGTAGAAAAGTAAAAACTATAAGGGAATTCCCTTTAAATATAGCTTTAATACATTTCTCTTTAAATATAAGGGAAAACCTAAGGTAACTAACACTAAGAAAAATAAGTACCTAGCTTAGAAGGCATTAAATGCCTATATTACTACACTACTAAGTAATACTATAACCCCTAAGCTAATATTTATATAATTTCTTACTTAATTGCTACTAAATCTACTAAAACTATTTAAGTAAGTAGATTTCTATAAGAAACTAATACTCTCTTAAGCTTAATCTCTTTTATATACGCTTAAGAATAATATAACTACTTATAAATTATCTAGTATAACCCTTAATATATAGGAGGAAACCCTTAAAATAAATTACTTTATCTTAAATAACTAATATTTTAGTAATATTTTTTATAGAATTATATTAAATATTAAAGCAGTAGGGATTTCTATAATAGAAGCACTATAAGCTATAGCTTTATAAAGGCTTATACTATATCTAAAGATTAAACCCACTAACTAGTATATAGTTAACTTTAGTATAGAATTAGTGATTTCTTTAGGAATTTTATATATTCCTACTACTTTTAAAACTATTAAATTCTATATTCTTAATATAGCTATTCCCTTTTTATTTTATATTTCTAATATAGACTAAATAAATATAAAACTTAATAACCTTAAGAATATGCTAATTTAAGGTATAAAAAAGGTTTTAATTATATAAAAATAAAGATATCCTTAGTAAATTCTATAAGCTAATAAAGCTACTATTTTCTACCTTTTAAAGGTTAAAATATATTAATTACACTAATAATTTAGCTATTCTTTAGTTACTAAACTTATAAAGCTACTATAAAAAGCTAGTAAATTAGTAATCAATAGAATTATTAAAAAACTCTTCTATAAATACTATTAATATTAACTCTATAATAAAGCCTTAGAATAATATAAGTTTACTTTAAAAAATAATATAGACTTTAACTATAAAATTATTATTAATATTCTCTAAATTAATAATAAATCTATACTATATATTATTAATATAGTAACTATATTCTAAGCTATATACTTTTTTAAGCTCTAGAGGTAGAAAGTAAGAGATATATAGAATATACTAAAGGAGTACTAAATTAATACTTATTTAGATTCTTTAAATAATATTATTTATAATATTAAAAAGAACTTTGCTTTTATAGAATTCTAGTATATTATATACTAAATAGCTATTAATATAGAAAAGGTTTCTATTAAAGCATACTATAGTATTAAAAAGGTTAAAAGATATTATACCCCCCTCTAAAGAGTATATAATATTATTAAAAATAAGGTAGAAGACCTCCTTAGCCCTTCCTAATAACTATAGATAGCTATTAAAGCTATTAATAACTCCACTAAACCTAATAGTCTTATACTAACTCTATTTATATTTAAAGCTATTAGAAATAACTGAGGTGGGTGCTGTAGAGCACAGCTTACTAAGGTAGTGGGCTCAGTAAGCGTGCACACACAGGTCCACTGCTCTGCAGAGCAGAGCACTGCAGCAAGCTGCAGTTAGCTAAATCTCACGTAAAATGGAAGCTTTTGCGTTGCTTTTAGCACTATTTAATTCGCTAAAGAATTTGCAATAATAATATCTAATAAAAATTATATTTAATCTAACTTTGCAGGTGTGCGCGGCTGGCAAGAGTGATTCTGACGGTCTATACGGTTGGCGGCTGTGAGGGGGTTTTTTACTTCCTTCCCTTATATACCCTCTAACCTTATCGGTGGATCCTGGTTGCTAGCTAGGCTTTGTAAGCCACTTTTTATTTTCTATAAAATTTATTTATATAGAAAAATAAAAAAATAGACTTATAGCTATATAAATTAGCTGCTAACGTGCTTACTAATCGGTTAACTTAGTAAAAATCAATGCGCACAACCTAAAAATCGATTTTTTAGATAATTATATAGAAAGAAAGCCCTAAATTTAGCAATAAAGAATCTAGTCTTAAAATTCTTTATAAATTTCTCCTTATTATAAAAAATAGCAAAAACCAACGTTATAGAGTAACTACCTTTACTAACTAAGCTACCTTTAGCAGCTTAGTTAGCCTATTTAATCCATTTCTTTATAGCTTTGCTGGTTACCCTATAAATCCAATCTAAAGTTAGCCCTATGCCTAATAGCTATTAGCCTAACTGTGCGGCTGTTAGAATAGGCATAGAAGGGCAGAAAAGGTTAAAAAGTAAAGATTTGTAGGGACCTTATAGCTATAAGCTCTATATATGTAACCTTCGGTTAGATTTCTATAGTTATACCGTATGCGCACGCGCGTAAGCTTGCTAGCTTGCACTAGCTTTACTAGCTAGTAAAGTCCCCCTATAAGATGCTTCTATAAGCGCTATAATTATAGCACTAATAGTAAGGAATCCCCTGTAAATAACCCTATTATTTTTAATACCCCCTCTAAAGAAGTATTAGGGCTAGTTATTATAGAGCGCTAAGGGTAAAAGCAAAAGAAAAAGTTATATAAAATCTAAGAAAATTCTAAAATAAAAATAAATTACAGAATTATAGAGCCTAAAATTAGGGCTCTAGGGTAGATAACTTTTTACTATAGTAATGCATAGCATTTTATAAAGGAATTGCTATTAAAAGCAGAGACCTTATTCTTTCTTTGTTTTTATAATTGTTTTTGATTTTCTAAGTGTTTTTATGGTTATTTTAGTGCCTTTAGCTAGGCATTGTTATAGTGGCTTTAGCAATAAATTATAGGGGTTTTAGCCCTATAAGGTTTAAGAAAATAAGGTGTATAGGGCTAATAAGGGGCTTTGTAAGCCTATTAGCAGGCATTTTCTTAGTATCTAGGTAAGCAATCTTAGCTAGCCCTTTTAATACTAATTATTAATTATAGTGAAATTTTAGAAGGGTATACTTAGTACAGCTATAAAGAGTAGGATTATAAGCAGTCTTTATAGCTCCCTGGTTATTATAAAAAATCTATATAAAGGGTTTTATAGGTGTTTTTAGCTTTATAAAAATCCCTTTAAGCTACTAAAGCTCCTAGAAAGTCTTACAGATAGCATTAAACTTAGCTTCTATTATTAATAAGGCTATAGTGCTAGCTTTTTTTAATTTCTAGCTAATTAGGCCCCCTACTAGCTTATAAAGATATATATAAGTAGATTTAGAAGAGCTTCTATCTTTAGCAAAATTACTATTATAAAATCTAACTAAGCTAGAGCTAGGGCTAGCTTTAGCTATTTTTATGTTATTTATAGGGGTAGGGCCCTTATAAATTATAGCTAATTCCTTTGTACCTAATAGGTATCTTAGTAGGTTTTTAGCAGTATTTAAATG
>SRPU01000436.1:0-18962 GCA_018360185.1 Claviceps lovelessii | reverse complement strand
TTTTTTCTCCCCTCCCTCCCCGACTCTCACCGTGTCAAGTGAAAGAACAGAGCAGGCTTCTGCTCTGATGCTGCCTGGCGCAACATCCTGATCCTTCGCTTCGACTAAATCTCGGCGCAGAGTTGGAACAATTATTGCCATTCCGGCCCCGTGGGTAGGTAGATAGTCTGAGACACTGAGACATTGCCAGAACTCCTTTCTGGTGGGTGCCCAATGCCAGGATTATGTTGCGGGAACGTTGAGAATGCTCGCAAAACATACCTCCGGCGACGACCCTCTGGATTCTGACCACGTTGACACTGGCGTCAGCGTTGCTCTTTCCGACGAGCAACCAAACGCTTTCTCAACTCAGGATCCTTCCGTCTGTCGACCGCTTCCCGACACCACCGCCTCCGCCTCCGCCGCCGCCTTCGCCACCAGCACCACCACGTCGCCGCGACTTCAGCAGTCACCTCCCCCGGCCGCGGCTTCTGCCCGTCTGCCTCGTACTTCGTCGTTGCTGCCGCTGCCGCGGACTGGAGCGGCCGCAGGAGCGGCAGCAGCAGCGACCACAACGGCGACCCTCACTCCGGCCTACTCTCCTGGCGAGGCCCCATCCTTCAACACCGACCTTCTCCTCCGGTCGGAGAACCTCCCCGTCACACCCCCCAACGAGCCCGATTACGAGACCGACCGGGCACCGACAGCCTCCTCGCCCAAAATCGAGCCCTTGCTACCGTCGCTGCCCCCAATCGCTCGTCTAGGCTCTCTGAGCGACAGTATCGGTCTACACCGTCCCTCAAGCCTGGAAGTCCTGCCAGGTGGCGAAGCAAGTGATAGCGCCATCTTCTCGACGACGTCCCACATCCACAACCCATCGACTTCTTCTTCTGGTGGCGAATCATTATCCAAAATGTCTTACGAAGAAGCGAAGGACCCATACGCTCCATTGCATGGCCATTCGCGGCGCCGGAGCGCAAGAGGCAGCGTGGACCTTGCCAACAAGAGCCGCGGCGCCAAGCCTCCTTCGCAGAAAGTCATGCTGTCTCGAGCCTTGCAAATGGCCAATACCGCCGTTCAACTCGACAATGCCCAGAATTTTGAGGGTGCTAGAAGATCGTACGTCGAGGCATGCGACCTGTTAAAACAAGTACTTCTTAAGACAACGGCGGATGATGACAGGAAAAAGCTGGATGCCATTGTAAGTGCATGTGGTGCCTCTCGTAACACTGGCCATAAAATCTCATCTTTGACTCACAAATCCCGACTTTGTCACCCAGAGGCGGACATACGACGCGCGAATCGAGGAGCTGGACCAGATTTTGCCCGGCCAAGCAATGGACAATAAAGAACTTCCGGCCCCACCGGGAACTGCCGACGAGTACAGTGACGATTTCCTTCATGCCAGCATACTGGAAGTCGAAACAGAGATTAATGCTCTGACTTCTGCTCGCCCGGACGCAACCGCACCGCATCCGCACAAGCGTCAGGACTCAAGATATTTCAGTGACAGCTCCCTGAATACAGTACGATCTGCACGGCTCAAATCCGAACAGCCATCCCTGCATTCCACCTTTTCTCGGTCCACGCAGAAACTTCGATCGTCAAAGGAATCTATGAGTGATGATCACCATACCTCGCCGCCTTTGACGAACCGACTAGCGCCATCGCCAAGGAATCCGCTACACGAGCGTTGCGATTCAGCTGAACTCGTTGTGGCAAGTGAATCGTACAACTCGGGGTCGTGGAGTGGCTCACGAGATGGTGCAGGGCACTTCAGAGATGGTAGTCAGAATTCATGGCTTGATCCCATACACGAATCAGGAGGTTCTTCCAGCGCATCGGTGAACTCTCGAGGTTCATCTCGCCCTCGCAGTGAGCACTTTCGAAGAGATGGTGGCAACGACACCGAGGTGGAGTTTGACACTGCGCTGGACGCGGCCATCGAGGCCGCATATGATGAGGGATTTGAACCCATGAGCTCTCAAGATTACGACATCATAGACCGGACCGAAGAAATCGTGACAAAGGCTCTTCGCATAGTGGAGGAGGATCGCGGGCGCGTTGGCCCGACGGAACGCGAGCCATATCCCGACGAGCCGCCGCAGCAAACCGATGGCTTCTACGATGATCTTTCATCTGATGAAGAGGAACGCATTCTGGAGGAAATCACACGCGAATACGACCTGGAAGACTTTCTGACCAAAACAGACCGGAATTCAAGCCTTTCACAACGTCCGGAATCTCGCAATCAGGAGGCCCAGACCGAGACTCTACCGAGCAAGCAAGCACATGCTGTCAACATCAGATCACGGGCTTCAAGTGTCGACAAGTCTGGCCCCCACCATCATCAGCAACAACATGCAATAAGCAAGGCCCGGCAGCCGGCCGCACCACCCCCCATGCAATCGCTGCCTGAGCTCCCCCTTGGTCGAGCTGCGTCGCCCGGACAGAGCGTAAGAAGCCGACGTTTATCTGGTCATAACCCGAAGCAGCTCAAGATCCAGACGACGCCACTCCATAAGCCCCCGGCCACCAGCCACGGAGAATCGACGCAACCAGAGACGATGACAGAGGTCACTCCAGCAGCAGCCGCAGCCATGGAGACTCCTGGTGCAGAACGACCACAGACAAGCCACTCGACGAGGAAGGTGACGCCGCCCATGGTGGATGTTCCTGTTCCTGACCAAGAACCTGCAGTCGTGGCATCACCACCAGATCGGCATGGCGCTCAGCCTGATGCGGATAATGGTCACGCGGGTCACTCTGGTTCTCCCTCGATAAGCAGGCTTCGAAAGAATTTCTCGTCGTCGAGCCTGCGGAGTCTCAAGAGCCGAAATCTGTCCGTGTCCAATTTTGAGGATGCCTTTGATAGGTCGCCCGGAACACCATCGAGCCTTCATCTCCGAAGCGCTACGAAACCCGCCGTACCTGCATTGCCGACGCCACTAGCTGTCGCTCTCCGTGAACAGATGGATGCAGCGTCGCCAGCAACCTTTTGTTTGTTCGAGGACAATATCCACTTGCCGGCGACCCCGGGCTCACCGAACCCCATGGTGCTGGACCCTCCCGTCGCTCTCGAGCCCTGTCCCAGCGACGTCTTGTTGCGGCCGTTTTGGCTGATGCGCTGCCTGTACCAAACATTGGCGCACCCTCGCGGCGGATATCTCAGCACAAAGCTATTCGTGCCTCGCGACGTTTGGAAAGTCAAGTCTGTCAAGCTCAAGAACGTCGAGGACAAGATTGCGAATTGCGATTTGCTCACAGCCGCCCTGCTCAAGTTGGCCAAGGTGGACACGTGCGATGCCGACGCGATGCTGGAGGAGATGCAGACTCTGGAAGGCATTTTGGAGCAGGTTCAAAACGCGCTCACCCGCAGACTTGGCAGCGACGTCGGGGTACACGGATCGGGAGTGCTCTTCAAAGAAGCTTCGAACGTGATTGAGGGTGACGGTCTGCCTGCTGTCCCTCGAGCAGGCAGTGTGTCTGGCAAGTCATCGTCTTTCTCCTGGAGACGACTGCGTTCCAAGAACTCCAACATGGGACTGGGGGCCGTCTACAGCAGCAGCCGATCAGGTGGTTCTTCCGAGGGCAGCAAAGAAGCAGCCACCATGCCAACATTACCAATGACGCCGCAGCCGACGAGTCGGCCACCCAAGCGTGAGATTAACCAAGCACACTTTTTTGGACCGAATGCGAATTACATGCATGCGCTCGCTCGCTTGTTCGATGCAGCTCAAGCAATAGGTAAGGCGAAGCTTGACAGCATCCCAACTCTGAGTCCCGTGGGATTTTAAGAGTCTCATGGGAGCGCTTTTTTTTTTTTTTTTTTTTTTTTTTTTTTTTTTTTTCTTCAATGACGTAGGGCCTAGATGCTGACACACGAGACGTCAGATCTGATAGCGCGACAGGTTGAAGATCCTGGCCTGAGACATGCGGATAAAACGCAAGTCGGACTCGAGCTCTGTACCCGGCACGCCGCCGAGTTTTTCGGATTCTATATTTGCCGATTCGTGCTGGCCGATCTGGGACTTCTCTTGGACAAATTTATCAAAAAGGGGAGCGAGTGGGTGCTGTCTTGAGATGTCTATATGAAGTGTTTTTTTTTTCTCCTAGGGCGATTCAGAGGTCAGGCGACGCACACGAAGAGCTGTCCCCCTTCTTCTTTTCTTCTTTTACCCTTTCCCACGACCAATGACGAACGAAGACTCTGTTTTGGCCTTCGTATTGAGGCACTGTATAGTATACCTGGATCGTTTTTTTTTACATCTTTTTTTAATGACAAATTGAGGAGATGGCGACTGGACTGGGTTGGGACCTGAGTTTGGACCGGCGGAGAGTATTTCACAAGAAGCTTTTCTTCTTCTTCTTCTTCTTCTTCTTTTTTTTTTTCTCTTTTTCTTTTCTTTTTTTTTATAGCGATGGCGATACCGGGGCCTGGGAATACCTCTGTTAGTATTAGGACTGTGTGACGAAAGAGACATGTGAAAGACAAAAATTCTTTATTAGCACAATGTGCATTTGATGACATTATTTGTAACGAAAGTAGAGCTGTGGAAAGAGTTTGCTTCAAATGACTTGAAGAGAGGTACTGGGGTAATAGATTTGCGTCTGTGAAGTGTAGTCTTAAGTTTTACATTAAATTTCTATGGCGAAATGTTCGGAACTAGTCAAGTATACTCACATTAACACTCAAGCAGGTAGTTGCGAAACGTCAGACACGGAAAAATGTGTGGTGCAATGTTTGGGAGCTACCTGGACCCACTATAGGGAATCAGCCTGGATGCCTTTGACGTTGGGTTACAACCTTTCTTTTTCCTTGCACTTCCACTTCCACCATTCCACCATTCCACCATTCGCAGTCCCAAGTCTGCCGTCAAAGCCAACGGGCATCCCCAATGCGCGTCTCTTTACAGACATATAGATGACCTGGGCCTGGAGAGCTGCGAGAGCCTGGACTCGACCACGGCAGCTGCCAGGCAAGTCCACCCTCACACGGCACGTCTTTATGCCCTTCCGCCGCGCATATGCAGCAGCACCCGCCAAGCCATCGTCCGCGAAGCCATCGCCCGCCGAGCTGGAAGCTCGCATCGCCGCCATCCCGATCGAGCGATATCGAAATTTCTGCATTGTGGCGCATATCGACCATGGCAAGAGCACCTTGAGTGATCGCTTGCTGGAGCACACGGGGACAATCTCGGCAAGCGATGCCAATAAGCAGATTCTGGTGCGCCTTACCTGCGAGCAGTCATACATAATCCGCGAGTTGAGGGGGTGGTCATCGCGGATGCCCGTTTGTGATATCAAGGGGGAAACGACTACGACCATGAGAAGCTGACTTGGGGATGTCAATTTTTTAATTTTTTTTTTAAAAAAAAAACTAAAAAACTAAAAAAAAAAAACTGCTTAATGTAGGACAAACTAGATGTCGAACGCGAACGAGGCATCACAGTCAAGGCCCAGACATGCACCATGCTCTACAATCATCGAGGCAAGGATTATCTGCTCCATCTCGTCGACACGCCCGGCCACGTCGATTTCCGCGCCGAAGTCACCCGGTCCTATGGTAGCTGCGGAGGCGCGCTCCTGCTCATCGATGCGAGTCAAGGCATCCAAGCCCAGACGGTTTCGAATTTCCACCTTGCCTTTGCGCAGGACCTCGCGCTCGTGCCCGTCATTAACAAGATTGATATGCCATCCGCAGACGTTGCCCGGGTGCTGGACCAGATGGAAACGACCCTCGAACTCGATCCCAAGGACGCGGTGCTCGTGAGCGCAAAGACGGGCAAAGGCGTTCCGGACGTGCTGCCGGCTGTTGTGGAAAAGATGCCGCACCCGGTGGGCGACGAGAAGAAGCCGCTGAAATTCCTGCTTGTGGACTCGTGGTACGACAACTTCAAGGGCGTGGTCCTGTTGGTCCGGTTATTCGACGGAACGATACGCGCGGGGGACAATGTCGTTTCGCTCGGCACCGGGTCCAAGTACACGGTCGGACAGGTGGGCATCCAGTACCCGGACGGGACTCCGCAAAAGGTCCTCCGCGCGGGACAAGTCGGCTACGTGTACTTCAACCCGGGCATGAAGAAGATCCAGGATGCCAAGCTGGGGGACACCTTCACGACGGTCGGCAACGAACTTGTCGTGGAGCCATGCCCCGGCTTCGAAGAGCCCAAGCCCATGGTCTTTGTCGCGGCCTTTCCCACCGACCAGGGCGACTACACGCGCCTGGCCGACAGCATCAACCAGCTGGTGCTCAACGACCGGAGCGTCACGCTGCAAAAGGACTTTTCCGAAGCGCTGGGCTCGGGCTGGCGCCTCGGATTCCTGGGCAGCCTGCACTGCTCCGTCTTCCAGGACCGGCTGAAGCAGGAGCACGGCCGCAGCGTCATCATCACGGAGCCCACGGTGCCGACAAAGGTCATTTGGCCCGACGGCTCGTGCGAAGTGATCCAGAACCCGGCGCTGTTTCCCGACGCGTCGGATCACCGGATCCGCATGTCGCGGACCCTCGAGCCCTACGTCCGGGCGACCATGACGGTCCCGCAAGAGTATCTCGGGCGGGTGATTGAGCTGTGCGAGGCGAACCGGGGCGAGCAGAAGAGCCTCGAGTTCTTCCACGGCACCCAGGTCATTCTGGTGTATGATGTGCCCTCCGCGCAGCTGGTCGAGGATTTTTTTGGCAAGCTCAAAGGAGCGACCAAGGGATACGCCACGCTCGACTACGAAGACGCGGGCTGGCGCGAAAGCAAGCTCGCCAAGATTCAGCTCCTGGTCAATAAGCACCCCGTCGATGCCATTTGTCGTGTCGTGCACGGTTCTCAGGCCGATCGCATTGGGCGGCAGTGGGTGACCAAGTTTAAGGAGCATGTTGATCGGCAAATGTTTGGTAGGTTTTTTTTTTTCAGGTTGATGTGGATTGATGTATATAAAGGAGGTTGAAAAAGATGCACACACATACAGAGAGAGAGAGAGACAAATGAAAGCTAACTTCTACAGAGGTCGTCATCCAAGCCGCAGTGGGCAACAAAATCATTGCCCGCGAAACAATCAAGCCCTTCCGCAAAGACGTGCTAGCCAAGCTGCACGCCAGCGACATCACCCGTCGCAAGAAGCTGCTGGAGAAGCAAAAGGAGGGGCGCAAGAGGCTGCGGGCCGTGGGCAATGTGGTGATTGCACAGGAGGCGTTTCAGAGCTTTTTGTCGAAATGAGGGGGGTGTTTGTGAGTAGACTAGCTGTGATGGGTTTTTATATATGGCATATGAATTGATATGGGTGGCGATTGTGTATGAATTGTTATGGTGACAGATGTGTATTGATTGTTATGGTGACAGATGTGTATTGATTGTTATGGTGACAGATGTGTAGGAATTGTTATGGTGACAGATGTGTAGGAATTGTTATGGTGACAGATGTGTATTGATTGTCATAGGTGGCGGTTGCGTATGAATTGTTTGCGAGTGGCAATTGTCTATCAATTTTCACAGGTAGTCAATGTGTATCAAGTGTTTATGGATGGTTTTTGTGTATAAATTGTTTATCGATGGCAGTTGTGTATGGATGCTTTCTATGTAGTAGCTGTGCATCAAGTGTTTATGGATGGTATTTGTGTATAAACCATTTCTGAATGGCAGATATGATAAAGTGGTTTATAAAAAGAAGTTTTATATACATTATATATAGTAGCCATGCATGCCTGTTTTATCAATGGTCATTGTGTATCAAGTACGTTATCGACGCAGTTGTGTGTGAATTGGTTTCTCGACGGCAGCTTTGACTTGAGTTGTTTCATGTGTGGCAGCCATGTATACGTTGCACAAGGATGACATCTGCGTATGAATCAGTCTATGGAGGGCAGGGGAAAATAGCTAGTAAAGAAGGCAATAAGACGGGGGGAAGAAGGCAGCATACAATGAAGATGCCGAAAAATAAGAAAAAACAGTTAGCGAAGAAGGTAAACGAAAAAGGGAAAAACAGCTGAAGAGGAAGAAGCTAATAAAGTAAGCGGACAAGACAGCTTAAGAACAAGCTAGTAAGAAGAGGAGAATATAGCTTGTAACGAAGGTAATAAAACAAAACTAGCTTTTAAAGAATAAGCTAGACAAATAGCTAGCTAAAACGGTAATGAAAGACGAAAAAAAGAAAACAGCTTATGAGGAAAAAGCTACTACAAAGAGGGAAAAACAGCTGCTATAGAAGGTAACGAAAAAAGAAACAAGATTAATATATCAACAGAAAGGGGCTCATTGTTAGCTTGGGGAGTCCAGCGCTTTGCCTTCCCCTATGATGCCGATAAATTCGGGCAGTCATAAGGGTCTGGTACACAAGTCAGGGTACGAGATCGCAACCATGTATGAGTAAGGTTATAGGTAGCCATTATATATAAATGAGCTTCGAATAGCAAGTATGTATAGACTAGCATACTGGGTTACAGTCGTGAATAAATCAGAATATGGACAGCCGTTGCATACATGAGCTCCAGATGACAATCATGCAACAGTGTCCTCGATGCCGCCAACACACGACGACCCAAGACCTCGACGCAAAGAACCAGATATAGTGCACGGAGTATCCCGCCCAGACGGACCATCTGCACAGAGCTGCAATGAACGCATCGAAGCCCGGAGACTGTCATCTACGGCGTTTTGTGCGCTGTAAATACTACGAAAGCCAAGGGAGATCAGGTCCTAGACTCGTGTTGGACAGGCCGTAGGGGCGGAAACAGCTTAGTTTGTACAAATGGGGTAGATGTGCAATTGTGTGTGTGGTTTTGAGGGGATGTGCTAGGGTGGATGGTTACTGGTTTGCTGTGAACGGTAAGCTGAAACGGTAGCGTCTTGGATTGTTTACTTATTTTTCAAGTCTTTTATCCTTGGTCTTTCGTTCTTGGTCTTTGGTCCTTAGTTTCCCCCCTGATCATCGTCTTTCGCTTCCAAGTCTCCCAAGTCTCGAGAAGTTCTCGGCCCTCATCTTGGGCCTAGGTTACGCCGGGAATCAAGATGATTTCTTAGCGCGTACAACATCAAGCTGCACAGAATCAAACTTTTGACATGCGAACAAAAGGAGGGGTAGCGAGACGAGTACAAGTCTTGTGGGGATGAAGCTACTGGAAGATGAACCTACCATATCCTACCATATATATTGAATGACTGCTCCTGAATAGAAAACCCATCTTTTGTTTTCCGAAGAAAGAATTTTTTTTTTCTGAAAAGGGCCTTATTGAGGGTGTTCTATATTGAGGGTGTTCTATAGGATAAACGTGCTAAACGATATAAAACATTCCAGTTTTCGAAGAAGCATGTCTGACACGGGCTTGAATGAAACCCCGATCCGCTAGGATAACACCCACGTCTTCAGCGTGAATGCCGCTCATTGAACTAGTGCGCAGTGCTAGAAATGCTCCCGTTCGCGAAACCCCCTTTTACGAATGACTTGGAGTGTTTCGTTCGTATTTCTTGTAAAACCCTGTTATGTTTTTAACGAAATCTTTTTCTTCACGTTTATAATTTACCTTTAGACCTTTACACCTTCAGGTATTTATATTTTAGTATATTTGTATGATGCTGCCTGGCCGGACATGCCCGTCGACGGTCCTTGCAGAATGAGACTGTCAAGACATGTGCCGCGAGCTCATTTGCAATGCGATTGTCACGTCTTTGGCTGTCTGCGGAGTCCTCAGACAGGCTTAGTCGACAATGGTCACGAATGGGGCATCAAGGTACTTTACTCATAGGCCATGGAACGCGGACGAGAAAAAAAAAACACACACACTTACGTCTGCCATGATGATCAGGTGGCCGCCACCATCATCGTCGTCTGCGCCGGGAACCCATTCAGCAGAGGTGACTTGGACGGCCATGTCTGCGGTGAGGACGGTCGACTCATCCTGCTGCCATACTCGCAGCCACTCGTCCCCATCTCGAGCATGCACTGCCAACACACCAATCTCGTCCCGTATGAGGCGGATGCCCGATAGTAGTGCAATGGACGGCACAAGATCAGTTTGCTCTGCCGCGCGCGAGACATCAAAGTCGATGCAGCGCAGGTACTTCATTCCGGGGACGACGCGGCGGTCCTGGATGGTGTCGGCGACGCATCGTCTCCGGAGGGTGTAGAAGTTGAGTCGGAAGGGTGGTGTGGAGGAGGAGGAGGAGGAGAAAAAGGAGGAGGAGAAGGAGGAGGGGATGGCCCGGAGCGATACGGCTCGTGGTTTTTCCAACTTACCGCGCCTTGTACCACTCTTTGCTTCTGGGCTCGACTCAAGGTGCTCGAGTGGAATGGGCAGCAGGGCGAGCAGAATGGTGAGGGCGTTGGCACGCACGACATCAAAGTTGGTCGTGTGCGGGAACCGCGACAGCCCGCCGAGGTGCAGATTGCGTAGCGCCTGGGCAAGGCGAGACGCGCGGTGCGGCGCGTGCTTGGCGAATTGGGGCGCCGGACTGTTGGCCAACATGGCGAGGACGTGAGCCCAGAAACGGATATCCGGGTCTGGACTGCTGCGTACGGCGGAGACGTTGCTGACGGTGCGCGCGACGAAGCTCTCCAGGTGAGGCGGGAGTTGGTGCCGTTGGATGTCGATGAGGGAAGGGGACGCGAGCAGCTCCTGCGTAAGACTGCTGCGCTGCATGGCCTCCCAGTAGAGGAGGGCATCACGGCCATTTTGTGTTGGTGTTGTTGTCGTCGTTGTCGCCGTTGTCGCCGTTGTCGCCGTCGTTGTAGCTGCTCCTGCCGCTGCTGTCTGGCCACAGATGTCGTCGTCCAGATCGCGGACGTCGAGGCAATGATCAATGGTCACGTCCAACTGCGCCGGGGATTCCTTGAAGGGAATGTCCGGCAGAAAGGGGCTCACGTCGCGCGCGCAGTCGAGGAAGCCATCCAGCTCGGCCGCGGTGAAGGCCCCTTGGCCCCATATTTTGGCGGCAATGTTCCAGCATGCCGAGTGGACGATGCGAGCTTCCTGTGATGGGCAAGACGGGGGGCCGACGAAGCTGGGCCGGACGAGGGGACGGCGGGGTGATGATGGCGATGACGGCGATGACGGCGACGACGGCGACGACGGCGACGATGCGTGGCTGAGATGTTGGGCAACAGACTTCCATCCCTCGCTGGGGGTGTTGATGGCGGCGAGCGAGATGCAGGATCCGCAGAGGGGACAGTCGTGGGACTCGAGCGGCGGATCGGAGGATGGGGAGGTCGACTGCATCGCAACCAAAGTCGACGACTCGACGACTCGACGACTCGACGACGGGTGGGTGGTCACCGTGGATTCTGGATGTTGACGTCGCCTCCTGAGGCCTGGTATCGTCTAACCAGGTACGGAAGGTACCAGACCCGTGCCTCTTTCCTCAATGGCATGTACTATGTACACACGTATTACATGCACGTGACGCCATCAAACATCCCATCATACATCGCGGGCAAACTCGTTCAGCTTGCAGCCGTGATGCCTGTTGACCATCAACATTGATTGACATTCACTGCCTGCAGGTTCTACCCTGTGCCGAATCTCCGGCATCCAAAACGCCCCATCATGTGCGGTCGATATGCGCTGTCCCTGGTACGTCATGCTGTTATGACCTGGTCAAATGGCTGCATGCCCCCGCCACTGGCGTGCGTCTGACAATGTCCTCTCCAGCGCGCCTCGCAGATCAGGCAAATGCTCCAGGACGATAACGTGGCCGTCGACGATGCGGTAGACGACGAGGGCCCGGATGCGCCCCGTCAGTCCTACAACTTTGCCCCGGGGTACCACGGAGTCGTCTACCGAGCCGACACGCCGGACTGGGGCGCCGGACCCCGTTCACACTCCCACTCCCATGGACGCGGTCACCACGACAGGGATGATGCAGGTGATGCAGGTGACGATGATGATGCTGCTGCGCACGAACCAAACACCAAGCAAGCCAAATACAAGCTCCAATCCATGAAATGGGGTCTCGTCCCCTCCTGGACCAAGCGCAGCCCCGACTATCAAACCCTCATGCGCACCATCAACTGCCGCGACGACTCCCTCAGCAATCCCGGCGGAATGTGGACGTCAATGAAGAACAAGAAGCGCTGCGTCGTTCTCGCTCAGGGCTTCTTCGAATGGCTCAAGACGGGCCCTCGGGACAAGCAGCCTCACTACGTCACCAGACCCGACGGCCGCCTCATGTGCTTCGCCGGACTGTGGGACTGCGTCCAGTACGAGAACGGGGCCGACGACACAAAACTCTACACCTACACCATCATCACCACCGATGCCAACCCGCAGCTCCGGTTCCTACACGATCGCATGCCCGTCATTTTGGAGCCGGGATCGGACGACATGAGGAGGTGGGTAGATCCGGGACGGTGGGCGTGGTCGCGTGAGCTGCAGGCCCTGCTTAGGCCGTTTGAAGGGCCGCTTCGTGTGTACCCTGTGAAGAAGGAGGTTGGTAAGGTGGGGAATGACTCGCCTTTGTTCATCGTGCCGCTGGATAGTAAAGAGAATAAGTCTAATATTGCGAATTTCTTTTCTTCTGCCAATGCCAAGGCCAAGACTAAGGTCAAGGAAGAGGAGGAAGAGAGGAAGAATAACAAGGACGAGGAGGAGGTGGGTGTCCAGGCTCTCCAACAAGGCTCCTTTGTCGCTGAACGGCAGTCGCGATCCGAGGGCGAGGGAGAGGACGATGACGACGTTGAGGTGTCAACGCATGACACTCATAAGCGGAAAATGTCGCCCACCGAGAGCAGGACTCGTCTGCCGTCGAAGAAGGTGGCATCGGCTTCGCAAAGGTCAAGGCCGAAAATCAGTTCCACCAAGAATGAGCACAAGAGTCCTAAAAAGTCCACCACAGCGCCTGGATCGCGGAAAATTACGAGTTTTTTCGGCAACTCGGCTTAGCAGTTGACGACAATCACCAGACAGAACCAGAAAAAAAAAAGAATTAACAATAAAAAAAACGAATTTGAAAAAAAAAAAAAAAAACAGTCTCTGGATTCTTTTGTCTAAGCACATTTTTTTCCTCCTCCCTGGTTTGTCCTCATAACGTCACCCGGCACCTGGCCCGAGCGGTGGCTGTGATGCGGCTTAGCTGTCACTGTTGAAAGCACCACACACCACACAACGCCTGTTTGGCCAAAAAGAAAAAGGAACAACGAAGAAGATGATGATGAAACGAATAAAATACAGAGAGGAAGAAAAGCCAACAAGGATAAATAAAGAAAACCAAAAAAAAAAAAAATTCAAAATCAAAAGAGAGTGTACGAGTCAGATGTCATTGTCGAAAAAGAAAGAAAGACAGAAAGGCACATGTGATGAAGTTCATGGTTAACAAGTGTTTTTGCTCCAACACATCCAATTCACTCTTGACCAGAAGACTTGTCAACTTAGCGACGAAGGCGCTCTACTTCCAAGGCGGCCAGGACGAAAGCCGACTCTCCAAGCAGACTGTTGGGCACCAGAGGCCGCGTGGTGTAGTACTCGTAGGTGGCGGTCGAGTTGAGGCTGCAGACGGAGACCGTCTTGTCGAAGCCCATGTTTTTCGAGTCTGGGACGGGGGTGACGAAATGCTCCTTGGTATACTTGTAGGCTTTGAGAGCCGCGCGATGGAACTTGGGTTCGTCGCCATCGCCCCTGGGGAGTAGACCGGTGCGGATAGCCTTCAGGAAGGAAAAGACGAAGAGGGCGGTGCTCGAGCTCTCGAGGTAGTTACCTGGTTGGCCGGGACGGGTGACGATCTGCCACCAGGCGCCCGTGGCTGGGTCGGCATAGTTGAGCAGGTCCTTGGCCACGGCGTTGACGGTCTCCTCGATGAGGTTGCACAGCGGGGTGACTTCACTGTCGTCGGTGGTGTCCTTGCCCTCTTCGCACGACAGGCGATCCCAGGTCTGGACCATGCCGCTGAGGAACCAGCCCAGAGAGCGGCCCCAGACGAAGGGACTGGCGCCGGTGTCCTTGTCGGCCCAGACGGCCTTGCGCGACCAGTCGTATCCGTGGACCAGGAGGGTCGAGTTCTTGTCAGTGCAGTGGTCGCGGAGGAGCTTGATCTGCTTCATCATGTCATCGTAGTCGGGGTTGGGCTGGGCGGCCATGAAGGGCAGCAGAGAGAAGATGCCGTCGAGGTAGCTCCATTCGGGGTAGACATAGTACCACAGGCCGCCGTCGGGGTTGCGCTTCTGCATGGGCAGGGAGGCATTGATGGCGGTTTGGGCCTCGGCAGCCCTGGGCGTGACGGTCAGGTTCAAGTCCGTGGCGAACTGGATAGCGGTGGCGAGCGAGAAGCGGTCCAGCGGCCGGTGGCTTGCTTGCTCGGCGTTGGTGAGGACGCCGTGGGTGGAGGCAAAGTCGAGGACCTGCATCATGAAAGAGCCGTAGCGAGACTTGGTGTCGGGATAGCGGCGGATGACGGCCCCGAGAGCCTGGCCGAGGATGCCGCTCTCGAGAGTGCTGCTGGCGGCGCCCGAGTCGATGAGGCCCTGTTGGCGAGCCACGATGCTGTCGAGCATGCGCAAGCTATTGGCGGAACCGCTTCGGACACATGATTCTTCGTCGCAGATGACGCCTGCGGCTGCCGTGCCGAACAGGCACGCGGAAGCGGCCGAGACAGCAGTCAAGAAGTGCATTGTTTTTCTTTCTTTTTCTTTTTCTTTTTCTTTTTCTTTTTCTTCTTCTTCTTTTTCCGTTTTCCTTTTCCTTTTTCGTTGTGAGGTGCCGGTGCGGGCGTGGGTGAGTCCAGATGCTCGTGATGGAAGAAGATGTGTCGTCGATGTCAAAGGAGTGGCTTGGGTTCGTATATGTTTTTTTCCCCTTTTACAGTGTCGCCTTGTTGTTGTTTTGTTTTCGCCCTTACCTTTTGTTCCCCTTCTCTTCGCTCTTCTTCTGTCTTCGCTCCCGAGGGCGTAGGGGGGGTTAAGAGAAAACCGGATGAGTCATGGCAGATTACCCTTTTACCGCCAATGTCGGTCTCTGTGTCCGTTTGTGGACATGGCATATGGCATGGCCGACAGCATGAGCAGGAGGCATATCCGGCTGAAATTGAATTTGATGCGAGGAGGATCCTTCCATTCAAGTCCTTCCCCTGCCTGGGGGGTGTCTGTTGGAGCCCTCTCGTGAGTTTGCTTGACTTTTTTCGTGGTGTCCACGTCGGAAGGCCGGACATGATTGGTGCAAAGGCGTGGCTCATCTTAACGCCCAGGCCCAGATTATGTCATCTTAGCCGCGGGCCGCTAGTCCGTGCTTTTTCCCACTTTTTTTTTTTTTTTTTTTTTTTTTCTCGCTTCAATTTTCCCATTTTCCCATTTTCCCCATTCTCTTACCAGGCCCGTTTTCGCTGTTGGCCAATTTCACCAATTTGATCCAATCTGGCCGGACCTGACAAATTGGAACCAATTTTGCCAGGCACGACTTGGCCCGTTTCACAGCGTGGTGTGGCCGTGCCAAATGTCGGCAGATGGCGCCGCGGGTTTCACCAGCGTGGGTTGGTCGTCCCAAGCGGCCATCATGCATGCATGCAATGCGCCCTTTAGCCGTCCGGGACTACCGGTCACATGTGGACGCCGAGCTGTGGTCGAGGCCGGCAAGCAGGTGAGCAGGTGAGCAGGTAAGCAGACGTATAGGGCTGCTGGTCCGTCGTGGTCCAGGACAGGACACTTTGACATTTCCGGTGCTCCGTTTTGCCCAGCGGCAGCCGTGTCGTGTTACGAATCATGATGAGGCATTTCATGGCAGCCGGAGAGGGAAGCCCCTGGCTTTCATCCAGGGAGTTTAAGAGAGATGGATGGGATTCGGCACGCGGTGGTCATCGAGGCGCTCTAAAGACACCATGAATGGACGCTCGCTTTCATGATACACGGTGGTTGACGGGGGGTTTCCAACGCCACGAATGATGCTCGTTCTCATCATACACGGTGATGATCCACGGCGTCAAAACACCACGAATTCAATCTCATTTTTGATACACGGTGGTCATCCACGGCGCCTCGTTTTCAAAAACCACGCATGGGATACACGTTTTAGAAACACGACGAGTGAATGTTGTTTTTATGATACGCGGTATTTCACTCACAGCATTTGAACAAGTGAATCTCGTGATATGTAGCGGTTATTTACGGCGGTTTTTTTTTTTTCTTTATTTATTTATTTTTTTTTTTATTCTTTTTTTCTTTTTTTCTTTTTTTTTTTTTTTTTTTTTTTCTTTTTTTCTTTTTTTCTTTTTTTCTTTTTTCACAAAAGTACCTTAGTTAGGGTTTCAAGGTCAATGACTTTTCACCACGACTTACAACTCTAGGATATAAAGGGAGTTTTTTCTTTTTTTTAAAAAAAACACCATGCTCATGTTGAGAAGGCCATATGATTGTATTACCCACATTCCCAGGTCACCAACTGTAAGCTACCCATCCCGTCTCCAATAACATGCCATAGTAGCAGAATAGACACGGAAGTGTAGCCTGCTCGATGCTAGGGGATAGGTACGACTTAAGCATATATAGCGTTCAGAAAACACTATACATAATCTCATTCTCGTCATGCATGATGGGTATTTATGGCCTTTTTTAGAAAATGAGAAATAAAAAGATACCCAATCCCCTTGGTGCTAAGACGGCTACGCCTCTGTACCTATCCACGCTTATGTAATAGGTATGTAGAGAATGGCCAAGGAGCTTCTGATAGCAGGAAAAGAAATGTGGATGGGTACAATGGCGTAGCCTTTTGGCATCAAGGGTGTCGATAGGAGATTGAGGTGTATAGTGTTTAGAAAATGCTAGGAATGAATCTTGTTTTTATGATAGACAGTGGTTATCGACGGTGTTTACAAACACTATGAATGGATCTTGTTTTATGACAGACAGTGGTTATCGACGGTGTTTACAAACACTATGAATGAATCTCGTTTTCGTAATGCATAGTGGCCGTCCACGAGGTTGAAAAGTTCTATAAATGAATATCGGTTTCGGAATGTATAGTGGTCACCTGCAGCGATCTTCTTTTTCTAAAACAAGAACAAAAAAAAAACCTTGATAAAAACTTGGAACAGAGTTCAAAGATGGGCGTGTAAAGCACCACGACTTGCATTATCCTGATGCGCAGTGGTCATTTGCGTTGTTCACTCTCTAAGCCCTAAATAGAATACCCAGCGTTGAATAAGAAGACTGTAAATAGCATAAAGATGTAGTGCGTTTCAAACGCTATGAAGACGTTCCGTTTTCGTGATCCATGACCATCTTTAGGTTCTGAACAACAATGTGGATGGAACCACGCATTTCTTCTCGTTTTGGCAATGCGTGTTTTTTTTTTTTCTTTTTTTCAATACCTCCCAAAAGACACAGATGGGTTAAAGATACACGGCGTCTCAGACATCGCGAATGCTTTCATCATACACAATACACGAAATGAAATACCAATGTATACGTAGCAAACGCACCAAGTAAAATAATAAATAAATAGATAAAAATGCCCTCGCTTCCCACAAACACAATCCAAGACAGCACAGCACAAAAAAGATGCCAAAATGCCATGCTCAATCTGCGCCACAAAGTATATATATATATAATATATATGTATATATGATTTGAAATGCACATGGCGACAAAGAGAATAGAAAACACCCGGTGGAAAAAAAAAGAAAATGGACCCCTGAACAAGACCCTTAGTGGACCCCTCACTTCTCGGGCGGATCTGGATTCACAATCCTCAGACACTGCTCCTTTGGCGGCAGAATGGTCTCGATACTGCCTGCTCGGTCTCTCTGGCCGTACACGCCGCCCGCCATGGACCCGTCCATGAAGGGATTCTTGATGATGCCGGCGGTGCTGCTGTTGCTGATGGTGCTGCTGCTGGCGCCGCGGGCGCGGGCGCTGGCGACGTCGTTGATGATTTCGCCGTTTTCGTGACGGGTGCGTTTCTTGGAGAGGATGAGGCAGGCGGTGCCGGCGATGGCGAGGATGACGGCGGAGACGCATCCGATGACGATGCCGACGATGGCGGATGTGGAGACGGAGCTTTGCTGGACGGGGTTATTGTTGTTGTTGTTGAGGGAGTTGTCGGGGGATGAGGCGACGTCGGTCGGGGTGACGGTGACGGTTTGGATGACGCCGTCTAGGGTGGTTGTTTGGGTGAGGCCGGAGGTGGTGGTCGAGGACGGAGGCGGTGGTGGTGGTGGTTGTTGTTGTTGTTGTTGTTGTTGTTGTTGTTGTTGTTGTTGTGATGAGGAGGATGGGCGGGCGTTTTTGGAGGGAGGAGGGTTCTGCATTGGCGTGTTAGCACCTTGATACTTTCCAACGACGAGCATCCACCATGACAGATCTGCCCATATTTGGCCTCGCGTCGTCATCGTACCTGGCCGCCAGAGTCTGACGCGTCCCCCCCCTTGGTGCCGCGCACCAGAGCGGCATTCACGAGAACATAGCTGTACAGGCCACCGGCGCCACCGCACACATCGGCCGGGTATCCCGGGCAGGGGAGGCGGCAGCTGCCGGTGCGCTGCGTCGAGGCATCGGGGCCGTAGTTGGAGCACCAGCAGAGGTTGTTTTGCAGGACGGCGTAGGCGAATTGTGCGGTGCAGGTGGTCGAGCAGGCTCCGACGCTCTGGTATGTATTCGGTGCTGGGAGAGGGATGGGGTTAGCTGTGTTGTTTCTCTCCTTTGTGCTCCATCTTCTTGGCCCTTTTCTTTTGAATCTTGTTCTTCTTGGTGTCTTTTTCTTTCCTTCTCTTTTGGGCCGGTGGACCCCCTCGCCTCTTTGTGGGGGGAGGCGAGGTCGATGACGGGCACAAGGAGGACTGGTTTCGTACTTGGATCGCTCGACGCGGTATTTACGCTCGCGCAGAGCTGTGCTTGTGATGCCTGTGCGGCGGCTCTGGCCAGCAAGATGCCGTACAAGCAGCCTGACAGGACTCTCGATGAGGCCATGATGTGTGTGTGTGTATGCGTGTGTGTGGGTTGAGCGGCGGCTGAAGGCGGGGGATTTTCGTACTCGTCGACGCGATCTTCGACTTGCTTTAGAAGATCCATACATATACCATAGA
>SRPU01000435.1:0-18965 GCA_018360185.1 Claviceps lovelessii | reverse complement strand
AAAAAAAAAAAAAAAAAAAAAAAAAAAAAAAAAAAAAAAAAAAAAAAAAAAAAAAAAAAAAAAAAAAAAAAAAAAAAAAAAAAAAAAGGTACTTGTACGTGCGGCGAAGGAGCCTGGTGGCATGAGAGAGACAAGTCTACAGCAAGTATTGATTACGGACGGGCTCGGGTCTGCGCGGCCAGCCACCACGACGAGGCACAAATTTGTTGGGGCGGCGCGGGTGCCACCAGACTCGACAGCTGGTCTTGTCACGGTGTCCCTCGATGCTCCTAATGATGCTGCTGCTCCCAATGTCCCTGATACTCCTGCCTCCCAACATTGGTTTCTTCCCGTGCCATGGCATACGAACTTGTGGAAGGTGCGATTTGCTCTCTGTCTGTCGGGGCGGAAGGCGCAGCTCCCGTATCAGACAGACAGCCACGAGCTTCCTGCTTCGTCCGAGATGTCACCGTGCTACGTGCATTATTTCCCAACATGGTGGGAATTGTGCTCCCTTGCGTTCTTTCTTTTTTCTTTTCTTTTCTTTTTTCTTTTCTTTTCTTTTTTCTTTTCTTTTTTTCTTCCTGGCCCCTGCAGGCCCGGGATCCTACGGATCGAAATCACAAACCAAACGTTACGGAAATCCGAATCACGAATCACGAAATCGAGACGAGACCCGCTTTCGTCCATGTGGCGCGCCTCTGTGGGACTTCTTGTTGGCCCGTCGATATGCAGGTCCGATGTCAATGTCGCGTGACCGCATCCTGCTCATGCTCGCCCTGCTCTTTTTTTTTTTTTGTCGGATCGCAAGGGGGATGGCAAAGGCGGATCGCAAAAGCGGCATTGAGATCAGGCGACTTGTCTATGAGGCCCTTTTCTGAATTTTACGTTTTCGCTGCTGCGGTTGTTTCGGAAAGCAATACGAATTTATTTTTGCTGTCCATCGACTCCACAGCTCACCTGACGGGTTAGAGAAAAGTCGCTGCGAAGCTGAGGGCTGAGGTGCACCGATCGGGCCTGTGGACTTGTGGACTGTGGCTGTGGCTGTGGAGACTCGCTCCCAGTCTTGCCGACTTTCTCCGATCCATGAACCAGGACCCCATTCAAATCGGATTCCAACAGGCAACGCGGGCGATGCAGGCGATGCAGGCGATGCAGGCGATGGAGCGCATCGCATCCACAGTGACATGTGTGTCTCTGATTTTGTGGTCTGCCAAAGACTCAAAGCACCCATGGAAAACAGCTCCTTTTTAGACGACAACTCTGACCTGCCATGCCATGGTATGGCGCTGCCGCGCCTTCCGTCTCTTTGAATCTATTAATTCATGGTCCATCACCATGTTCGGCAGCGGGAGGATTGTCTGCCATGGCAATCTGCACGAAACGCTTTACGACCTCATACGTAACGTCCGGCCATTCCGCTGAGGGTAGATTTGCCTGTAAGCGCCTCTGAGCTGGGGTGATGTTCGACAGTCTGAGCTGGTCAGTGCCCCTTTTTTGTATTATATGCCCGGTTCGCGATAGGGACCGAGTTTTGGTCATTCAACACGAGCCTAGCACGTCCTGTGTGGGTGTAGAGGCCCTGAGCAATTAATGGCTGCAGGACCAAAACACACGACATGACATGTCATGGCGTGACGCAGGATGATGCGATATGTGCATATACTTTTACCTAGTATTCCAAAGGGTATTTGGAGCCCCAAGACTGGTAGAGATGTACGTCATATGAGATGTAAAGGGCTCAAATTATTTCCGGCGTTCAACGTGGATTGTTAGTGCAGAGCGCGTGAACTTGTTGAAGGGATTGTCCTGAAACAATGATGATCATCCCATATGCTCTACAGGAAAGAAAAAAAAAGAAAATAGAGACAAGGAAGGGATACTAGACCTACGTATTCTCCCAAGTAGAGCATAACAAATAGGAATAACAACATGATGACCCGTCAAACTACCAACCAGCTAGTCTTTCACCTTTCAGAGCAAGAAGTGCTACCCCCGACTCAAATACGAAAACATGCATTTCTCAAGCTTGATTCATACATTCCTACAAGACGCTGCACATCTCTCCTACAATTCTTCTAGATATATCTATTCTGCTTACAATGTAACCTTCTTATCAATGAGGGTTGAAAACAGGTTCCCAAAACCGGGGTGTTGGATTCCAGATTGTACGTGAAGCACGAGATAGCACCGGAGCCGGCCAAGGTGTTCACTTGGCATAGATTCTCGACAAGGTCACTCACCGGGTATGTCTTTCCTCGTCCGTCAAGATGCGCCGTTACCTTTGCTGCAACCTGGATGGATGGCACCTCGACCGGGTCAAGATCATGACACGGCTGCGGGAGTTGGTCCCTGGATGCCGGGCCCGTGCCGCGTTCCTTGTCTGGACAATCATGTCCGGCTGGACCCAGCCTCGGCAGCTTGCTTTCATGTCCCGGGATGGGGGAAGGGCTCTATGCCTGGCTGTCTGGGCGCTTGTACGGCGTCTCACCCGCGAGCATCACGTTGTCGATGGACGCCCAATACGACCAGAAAGCTTCGTTCGCCTCCTCGCAATTCCTTTTCGCCTCACCGGAGACCGCCGCGGAGACCTTCTGCGTCGGCCAGCCATTCCGTCCCTCGACCGCAGATCAGCACGTCGAGTCTGTGACGATCAAGACAACAGGCCAAGAGTGTCAGAAAAGAGCACCGTGATATATAAACCGCGGAATCCGGCGCGTCGATTCCTCGATAGACGGGCGCGGGAATGGAAAAAAAAGTCAACGACCGCGATGAGTTCTGAAGGCTGTTTTTACGTAAAAGTAGCTGCATCCGACCAAGACTTTTGATTTCTCGGCAGAAGCAGGTTTCCCATGCGATGCCGAAATGCCAACATGCCGAAATTCGTAGGTCGACAATCGTTGTCTCGGCCGCACCCAACTCCGTCTTGAGACATGTACCAACACGCACTTCTTCTGTGAAAATACAAACACCTTTGAAAACATAAACATTTTATACTCCCACAGTAGGGATGGTAAAGCTTTAGACGGCCTGCACAGAACGCTACCCATCTTCTGCTTTCCTTGCTTGAACAGCTTCCCTGCCGTGGTAGCCGGAAAAGGGTCCACCGCGGTGTCTTTCGCCGGTGGAAACGATTGATCAAAATCATTGTGCGTCGAATGATTTCCTCCACGCGAATGCAACTAGGCCTCGTACATGTATAGACGGCACGGCAGCTATGCGTGATACCAGCATAACCAGCCACGAATGGGAAAACACGAAGGAGCAGAATAGAATTCGAAGCATCTTATATTTACCATCCCCTACCATCTCGAGCAAAATCCCCTTTCTGAAGAGTCCGCGCCGATCTGTCTCTCTCTGCTTCGTTGCTAAATCGACCCTCTGTCCCTCCACCTTCCGTCCTAAAAACCGACCCATGAGAACGTTGATCCCGCATCGTTCTTCCAACCAACCAACCAACCAACCAACCAACCAAACCCCAACGCCATTCCATAAAAACACGCGCGCAAAACACAAAATAACTAAAACTTACATCACACAGCCTGAAGAATCTTTTGCGTGGCCTTGTCAATCTTTCCCAACGCAGCACCATCCAGCGCAGCCCACCACTTGGCCAACCCCGCCGCATAGTCCACCTCCTCCGGTCCGACTTCGACCGGAGGACCCTTTATCTGGGGCAGCTGCTCCGGGTCGTGCTTCTCAAAGACAGCCCACGCGGAGGCGTCGGTGGCGCGGACACCATATCCCCGGCCCTTCATGGACACGACTTGCATGCGGCGCAGGAGGAGCACGTCTCCCGTGCGGACTGTCGGGAGGGACGCCTGGTGCGGTCGGAAGATGTGGCTGATGAAGACGCCCGTCGGGGCGCTGGAGGGGTCGGTCAGGGTGAGCTCGAGCATGTAGTCTCTCGGACCGTGTTTGGGACGCGTCGGCAGCGGAGGCGTAGAGGTCGCTACGGCGAGAATGTCTGTGATCTTGTTGAGGCTGGTCCGGAGGTTGCGCAGGGATGTCAGGTCGGGCAGTTTGGTGCGGAGGTCCTTGCCTAGCCGGCGCTTAAGAGCAGAGGGGGACTCGCTTTGGACTGGAGGACCTGCTCCGGCGGCGGCGGCGGCGGCGGCGGCGGCGGCGGCGGCTGTGGAAGGGGAAGCGCAAGGGGTTAGGACGACGTTTTGCGCTCCTCCTTTGGATGGTGCGCCGGAGGCCGGCGGCGGCGGTGTTGTGAGTCGTTTGGACGCTCGGGTTTCGGCGGCAGATGACGTCTTTTGTTCTTCGGCAGCCTCGGAGTGTTCAGTCATGCTGCGAGTGACGCGGACCGAGGGACCAGGCTCGTCTTCCGGCTTGGTGATGGTTTCCACGGAGGCCTCGGCCAAAAGGATGCTTGGGTCGGCCTGCTCAGGTTTGCTACTGCGGGTGACGCGTAGAAAGATGGGGGAACCATGTGTTGCTTGTTCCGTTTTCTGCTCCTGTTTATGCTCCGGTTCCTGCTTCTGCTCCGGTTCCTCTTCCTCTTCCTCTTCCTGTGCCAGCCCCAGCTCTCCTCTCCGTCCAGATCCCCCATCCAAACCCCCCTCCGTTCGTTCCAACATCTCCTCCGAAAAAGCAAGCCCAGTCTCCCCTTGCGACCCATCAGCCCGAGCGAGCCGTAAACTAGGATCATCAGTCTGCAAACTCGTACAGTCAGATGGCTCTATCCTGCCATGGCACCGGCTGCGATGTGATTGGACCGTGATGAGTACGTCGGGCTCTTGTGCATGCCGATTGTCCTGTGACGCGTCTCCTTCTCCCTGTTGAGCTCTTTCTGCAGCGAACCCACTCACCTCTGGGGCGTCATACGCTCTCAGTTCGCTCATGATTTGGTCTTCTGCCGCGGCAGAGTCGTCGACATCATGATCCTCCGGGCTCCGTCTCATCATGCTGCTCGCCTCGAGGGCTTGTGTCTGACCGGGCGTGAAGGGCGTGGAAAGCTGCTGATGTATGAGTAAAGCATCGGAAGGCCCCTCGGTGAGCTGCTGCTGGTTTGCATCCGACTTGGCCTCATCGGTCTGTGTGTAGTGTGCTTGGTCAACATCGTCAACGGGCAGTGGCGTCGGGTCTCTCATGTCCACATCGGCCTGTTCATTCGTGGACTGGTCAGTCTCCATTTGCTCAGGAGACGCAGCCGAATCACTATCCTGACACGCTTCGTCCTGCTCAGCGTCTGAGGCGTCCGCAGCGTCCGAGGCGTCTGACGCATCCGACGCATCCGACGCATCCGACGCATCTGTCGTCAACGTGATTGACTGTTCGTCTTCTTCAGCTTCCATGACCACGTCGTCGTGCATCACTTCGTCTTCGGCAGTCGCCTCAGTGTTGGCATCACTGGTGACGCTTCCGTCCGCCGTGCATGCTGCCTCATCGTCCACGCTCATGGCATCTCCATCATCCCCTTGTTCCTCAGCCAGGGCTCCTGCTTGGGCATTTTGAGTTTCAATCCCCGCTTGCTCTTCGGGTCCGTTCGTCATAGCCGCATTTGCTACACCATCCTGAGCCCTCTGTTCTTCGACGCCCGCGTCCTCACCCGTACTTGGACCTCCCATCGCTGCTGGCTCTTCCAAGGGCTCGACTTCCATCGTCTCATCTGCTGCATGTTCGACGACATCGCCGTCTCCCGCTTCTTCTTTCTTGCCATCCGCTGTTTCTTCTTCAGCATTGTGTGCAAAAGTCCTCACGAGCTCTCCTGGCTGGCTATACATGGTCACGTCCGACATGGTTGATTCAGGTACCGGTTGCTGGGTTGGTGTCATTTCTGGAGTGTTCTCGCTATCAGTCGCTGCTCGCGTCTCTGATGGTGTTTCTTGCTTCCTGGCCTCGCCTGCTGCGTGGCCCAAGGCATCGGCCTCGCCTCTTGCATCCTGAGTCGCTGACTCTTCTGGCTGGCTATTCATAGTTACGTCCGACATGGTTGATTCAGGTACCGGCTGCTGGGTTGGTGTCTTTTCTGGAGTGTTCTCGCTATCAATCGCTGCCAGCGTTTCTGCTGGTATTTCTCTCTTCCTGGCCTCGCCTGCTGCGTGGCCCAAGGCATCAGACTCGCTTCTTGCATCCTGAGTCGCTGACTCTTCTGGCTGGCTCTCCATGGTCACGTCCGACATGGTTGATTCAGGTACCGGCTGCTGGGTTGGTGTCTTTTCTGGATTGTTCTCGTTATCAATCGCTGCCAGCGTCTCTGCTGGTATCTCTCTCTCCATGGCCTCGCCTGCTGCGTGTTCCGAGGCATCAGCCTGGCCTCTGTCATCCTGAGGGGTGGCTTTCCCTTGCACGTTTTGAGTCTCAACCACGGCGGCCTCTGCTGGTAATTCCCTCTGCAGAGCCTGAGCTGGAGCTGCTATATATTCAGACGCATCACTCTCCCCTCTCTGGTCCTCGGTGGGCGCTGTCCCTTCGGCATTTTGTGTACCCATGGCTGCCAGCTCTGCTGGTGGCTCAATCTCCATAGCTTCTCCTGCTAGTTGCCAAGGCATATCACCCTTGCTCCGCTGTTCCTCACTATCAGCCTTTTCTTCGCCATGTTGGGTATCGATGGCCGGTGTCCGTTCTGGTGTTCGTCTCTCCATGATCTGGTCTGCTTGACGTCCATCCTTGACATCAACTCCAGATCCACCTTGTTCGAGATCATGATTGCCGTCGCCTTCTTCCTCCTCCACACCGTCTTCCTCTTCCTCCCTGTCATCAACTCCTTGCCGGCTGGCTCTGCTTTGGGTGATTTGCGAGGGTGGCAAACCATCAAGAGATGGGTAAGAAGGCACATCTTCTTCCTGCCCCAGAGATTCCGCTGAAGTATCCTCTTCCTCGTCCTCCTCATCTTCGTCATTGGAATCAGAGTCAGACAGCAGACTAATAAAAACAGTCTCTCGTGGACCGCTCGGTATCCTCGCTTGTTCGTCGTCATAACCATAGGCATCTTCCTCCCCCTCATCTTCGTCAGACTCCTCTTCATCCTCTTCATCACCTCCATCCTCTCGATCTAAGACTTCGCCCTCCCCATCGTCTTCCTCTTCATCGTATTCGTTCTCAGCATCAACTGATTCCTCATCCCCTGATTCCTCAACCCCTGATCCAGCAAACTCCTCGATGAATCCGTCTCGTGGTATGTTTGGCAGATGTCCAAATCGCTCATGATCGCTTTCTTCCTCGTCTCCATCGTCGTCTTCCTCTCTTTCAATTGCATTTGTCTGTAGCTTCTGCTCGACTTCTCCACCTTCTTTCTCTTCATCATCATCATCTTCTTCTTCTTCTTCTTCTTCTTCTCCTTCTTCTTCGTCTTCTTCAAAATCAATCATCTGTTTCTCAACATCACTACCGTCGGATTCGGATTCAGACTCTGACTCGTCTTCTGACGCGTCGTCATCCCGAGTGTCAGCGTAGTTTCGCAAATCGTAATCCTCACCCCTGAGGTCTCCACCGTCGTCATTCGAACCAGACCGCTCCCTCTGAAGATTCTCTTCTTCCATCTCCTCCGCTTCCACACCGACGACCTGTGCAGGGCTATTTATTGACGGTGACTCTTGTTTATTGAATTCCTTGTTGGCCGTGGAAGATGACTTGGAATGATCATGTCCTTGATGTTCCTGGTCATCTTGTTCTTCTCGTGGCGGAGAGCTTTCTATGACCACAGCTGTAGCTTCGTGGGAGGGCTGGCTGGGCGTTGGAGGATGTAGCGAAGCATGTCCTGCTTGCCACGGCAGCTCATGCTGGGAAGTAGAATGAAGTATATCGGGTGCCTCATACGTACTCGTCTGAAACTGTGGGTCTGCATGGTGGTTTTGTCCTAGGTCGGGATAGATGTGCTCTGCCACCGTTATGTCGGGGTAGCCTGAAGCTACAAGAGCTTCAGATGCAGGAGCGGCAGAACTCGTGAACCCAGCCGTCGTCGTCGGCACATCCGCATAAATGCCGTTGGAAATTCCATCAGCTTGCGTTGTGGCGGGCAGATCGAGTCCGAATCGATGATATAGTTCATCCGTTGTCGTTCGCAAACCTATTATTGGCTGAGCCAATGGTTCAGACATATGGTCGTGTGAGTTTGGCAGACCAAACAAGGTTCTCGATGGGGTGGCAGTGCCCGCTCCGTGCTCCTGAGCATAGGTCGGAATAGGGAAGTGACGTTGTTGTTGCATTTGGTTTGCGACGTGAGTTTGCGCAGAACCAACGTGGGTAGAAGATGGACTTGACTGGACATCCTGTGTTTGACAGCCCTCGTCCACCATGGTCGGACGTTGACAAATGGTGGGGGTTGAGGTAGAAACATTTTCTTTCTCTACTGTTCCTTCGTCGGTCTCGTTCGAGTCGGCATCTAGACTATCTGGCCGCGGCGATGACACATTATCGTCTGGGCTCGGCGACCTGCTGCTGTATCTCCAGACGGTATTGCCGATGCTGAACCGGGACTTGCGTCTTTTTGATTTCTTCTTGCCCTTCTCATCATCAAAGGGGTCGAAATCGCCCTCGAACAGTGAGCCATACGAGACCCTCGCCCGCTTGATGAACGCCGGCGAGGCAAACTCCTCCTCTTCGAATGTGCTGGACGCCAGTCGTTTCGATACAACGGTCGAGTTCCTGTCTGTGTGCGGTCTCGGAGTAGCCGTGTCCAGTCGTCCATGATGCGCATCGTCAGAAGAAATCACGGGTGACGTGGGCCGCGATATGGAGTCCAGCTCCATCGCTTCGTCGGATGTGTGTTCGGGCCCGTCAAGATTGATCAGCTCTGGCTCTGGAGACGTGTCTCTGCAGATGCTCGCGTGCAGCCGATTCGTGAACTTGAGCTGCCACTCGAGGGAGCCCGCTGGCAAGGCAGTCTTGGTGTCATTATTTATCCATTGAGCGCCCTGAAGGCTGAGACGTATCTTGTCGCCGCCGCCGATTCGGGCGTCAGCGACTGCCTTTCCAGACGCGCCATAAAACTCGACTCGAAGCTGTCCTTGGTTGCGCCGAAGCAAGACGTCGTGTTCCGCGAGTATGAAGGAAATCGACTTGGTCACACTACTGTATGGCCATGTGATTGTCACGACGCCATCGACCACACGTGGGTTCGCATCGATGTTTTCGGGGCTGAGCTGAGCTATGGGTATTGAAGCAGCTTCACGGAGCGCCTCCGAGGTTGGCAGGTTTGCCATGCGTGTTCCAAGTTCGGGATCGCAAGCTGGGGAGGGAAAAGGAGAGGAGAACTAGCAAGATTGCGAGCAGAGCGCTACGTCAGCACGTGAGAAGGGCGGGTTTCGTCCGGATCGCATGGCACCAAGTCAGCTACTCGGAGCTCCTGCGATGCAAAATACATCAGGAGTTGAAGACTCGCACACCGGTCATTTTTGACGTGATGCGAGGAGTTTCACGAACAGGGACAGCTGTGCAGGTTTTGCCGCTCCCTCGCTCCAAGAGGCAGGCGGTGGGCAAAGGAGCTGCAGCTGGTCCAGCTGGCAGAGATCAGCGTCGTACAGACTGCAGACCTCCAGATGTCCAGTCCAAAGACAGAGCCAGAGTCAAAGTCTAAAGTCAGAGTCGGGCCAGAATCGAATCATCATCCATGGCGCATTGCACATCGGAATGCGCTGTGTGTGGATGCCGTCCGGTTCACCCGGCCTCCGCAATCCATCCTGGCACATAGAATGGCCATGGACGCTCTGCCATACATTATACACACCCTGATTTGAGCGCCTCTGCCCGCCCGTCTTCTTGCACCAGAGCGTCACCAGAGTCCGAACAGCATGGGCTCACTCTACCCACGAACCTTCCATGTCAGACGCATTGCCGTCATCGGCGCCGGACCTGGCGGTCTCGCAGCCGCCAAGTATCTCAAGGCCCAAGGCACGTACGACCAGGTGGCGGTCTTCGAGCAGCAGGCAGAGGTCGGCGGTGTCTGGAACTACGACTCCGTCTCCGTCGTCCCAGCCCCGAACCCGATTCCTCAGACCAGTCCGTTCTATCCGCCAGACAAAGCCCGTCGCGTGGGACACGACGGGATTCCCATCTTCCCCTCGCCCATGTACGACCAACTGCATGCCAACCTCCCCAAGACGCTGATGCAGTTCTCGGATCTGGACTTTGCCCACGAGTCTGGCGTCTTTCCCAGCCGACAGGACATTCAGAAGTACATCGTCGCGTATTCACAGGACGTGAGGGATCTGATCAAGTTCTGCACTCAGGTGACACATGTGCAGTTGCGAGTGGAAGGCGACGACGACAGGTGGCTCGTGGAAGCTCGGTCGACCCTGAGCGGGGAAGTGCTCCGCGAGACATTTGATGCCGTCGTGGTCGCAAACGGGCACTACGCGACGCCCTTTGTTCCCGACATCAAGAACCTGGCGAGCTTCCACGACGCACACCCGTCCGTCGTCATCCACTCGAAAAACTATCACTCCGTGGACGCCTTCGCCGGCAAGAAGACGCTCGTTGTCGGCAACGGACCATCCGGGCTGGACGTGGCCTATCAGATCAATCGGGTGTCCAAGGGGCCGACGCTCCTGTCCGTCAGGCACGGGACCCCGTCCGATAAGCTGCAACACACGGGATGTCGCGAGATTGCCGAGATTGACGAGTTCCTCGTACCCGAGCGGGGCGTGCTGCTCAAGGACGGAACCGTGGAAGCAGACCTCGATGCCATTGTCTTTTGCACGGGGTTCCGATTCAGCTTCCCCTTTCTCGGCGGTTTAGAGAAGCAACTCATCACAAGGGGGACCTGCGTCCACGACCTGTACCAGCACATGTTCTACATCCAGCATCCCACGCTCGTCTTTTCCGCGCTCAACATACGCGTCGTCCCGTTCCCCCTGTCAGAGGCACAAGCCGCCGTCTTTTCGGCCGTATGGTCCAACAACCTGACCCTGCCCCCCAAACCGGACATGGTCCGTTGGAGTCAAGACCTCAAGAAGGTCGCCGGCGACAATCTGCAGACACTGCCGGACCAGAAGGACGGCGTCTACCTGAACGAGCTGCATGATTGGGCCATGACGGCGACAAAACTGGGTAAAGAGCCGCCGAGATGGGGCGACGAGCAATTCTGGATGCGCCGCATCGTTGCGACGGTCAAGATGAAGTTTGAAGAGGAGGGGTGTCAAGCAAAGACGCTAGAGGAGCTGGGGTACACGTTTGATCCATCTGGTCACGAGGCATAGATCTATCAGGCAAAATCTGACAAGCGCACATTCTCGGTATACATTTTGAGCTGGAGATGCAGGACTATATCTATCATTGGTCATATGGACAGAACTGCCTCTGGTTATTAGCAGAAGCAATAGGAGTTTTGGTAGATGAAGCAATAGAGGGAGTTGTGGCGGCAGCAGCTCCAATGATGCCACAGCCTAGTAGCAAGCCGATTCATCGTATCTCATCAAACCCAGAGTCCAACACTCCGCCCATCTCATGCTGCCAATGCATCAAGCAGCCAAACGGGTCTAGTCTGGCTGTTACCCAAACCCCGGCCTGCACTGAAAGGCCATGGTCAGGTACCTTGGTCAAACTGGTGGCAAAATGATGCACAAACTCTCAACGCTAGTGCCATCTGCCATCTGCCATCAACCATCGGCCATCGGCCATCTGCCGGCCAGATAAGGCATCAAACACACCCAAAAGCATCTACATAAAGGGCAGGAAACCCCCCACGGTGAGCAGCGTCCATACGGTCTGGTTCACTGATGATGGAGGTACGGGTGGAGAACCCTGGACACTTTCTAGAGGCCGTCAGAGATGTGGAAAAGGGTGATTTGTTTTCCTTTTGATGTTCCTTTTTTTTTAACAATATTTTTTTAAGAATATTTTTTTTAAGAATACTTCTTTTTATATTCATTTATATATTCATTATTTCCTTATTTTCTTTTTCAGCATCGGACGCTGTCGTGTAGCATACCGTGACACGCATCGTGGACGGGACCGATATGCCTGTGGGAATAGGGCAGGGTAGGACAAGACACGGCGCTAACAAGTACTTACCACGGCGTTGGAAGTGGTGTGAAGCCGGGCATCGGGAGCAGAACCGGTACGATATGGCGGGGACCATGACATACCGGCTCTACACGGCGGATAGGCGACGCTCTTGGACTCCAAAACCACAGTCAGCACCGTCCTGCAAACCAAAAAAAAAATCACCGTCATTTCACGAAGCGACGACCCCGAAATCAAGACACATTGATCATAAAATAGAAAAGTTGATAAAAAACGAATCTCGTTTTCGCTGTCACGAACGCCTGAGTGTAAGAAAAAGACAGTAGAGTAAGAAACTAAGAGATAAGAGGGGGAAAAGTCTATCTTGTTGTTCTGCATATCAGAGACTATAGTCCCTCGTCATTATCCCATTTTATAGCAAAATCGACATTATCCCGTCATGCTAATTCATTTTATTTTCTCCCCGTCTCCCTGCACACCCAGTGAGGACGGGACCACGTATATACCTACGCTATAGAAGCCACCATGGCATCAGCAACTGGCAATACAGTTCTGTTTACTCCTGCTTCTTCTGGGACTCCTTGGCAAAGACCGAGGCGTAGGGGTTCAGACGCAACATGACTTGCTTGTTGCGCAGAGGGTTCTTCTTCTGGACGGCGCCACGGCGGGTGGTGGCCTCGCCCTTGGGAGCGTTGAGCGAGCTTTGGATTTCGGAAGAGTTGATGAGACGGGTAAGATCGGCCTGGGAGACGACGTTGGAGGGGAGGAAGAAGTCGCGCTTGTGGGCGGAGGCCTCGGTGGTAGAGCCGTAGATCTCGTCGAGGGCCTTGAAGGCGGCCGAGGTCCAGACGATGAAGCGGCCGAGGTGACCACCGGGGGCGAGCTGGAGGAGGTTGAGGGCGCTGACGGGGCTGGTCTCAACACCGGGGATGTTGCGGAAAGCCTTGACGAGCTCCTTGCCGTCCACCTCGGGGTTGTACACGACGAGGGGACCACGTCGCTGGCGGTGACGACGGCCACGGAGCTTGCCCTTTCCGGCGCGGAGCTTCTTGGAGTACTTGGCCTTTTCGAGGTCGGGGCCAGCGCCGACGGCCTTGAGGAGAGCCAGGGCGGGGGCAGTGCGGGTGTAGGCACCGGCGTCGAAGAGAGCGGAATCGACAACGAGAGGGACCTCGGCGACGGTCATGATCTCGTGACCACGGGCCATGAGGAGAGGAGCGGCGGCAGAGGCAGCCAAAGCAGAGCAGGTAGCATAGCGCCTTAGGCATGTTAGCAAGAATAGCTAACCAATGTTGGGCCAGGAGCAAAGTTAATGCTCAGTATGAAAACAAGGGTCCCCTTTTTGCCGGGCTGAGAAGGAAAAAGGAAAAAAAAAAACACAACTCACTTCTGGCCCTGGTTGACCTTGACGTGCCACTTGCGCCAGATTTTGGTAGGAGCAAACATACGGCCAGATCGACACATGTTACCAAAGGCAGCCTGACCGGCACGGTGAGTACCACCACCCGAGACACGAGGAATACGAGCGACAGCACGACCTATATGTAAACCATGTTAGTCATTTCTTCAGCCGTCGTTATGCTTCCCGGAAAAGCGCCAGAGGAGAGAGTAGCGGGGGACCGAATCAAATTAGAAGCCACCCCCATTCCATCCGATTCGCGTATCATGACTTGTCCGAAAGTTGAAAAACCACCCAGGTTCATTCCGAGTGAATAAAATCTCCATGGCCAGAAATTTTCAGCAGCACCTCCGCATCAAGATGAAACGGTGATTTTTTTTTTCCCTCTCCAATTCGAACCTCGCCACCAACTACCATCTCCTCTGGTAAAAGCCCTTCCAGGGAGAGAAATGCAACGAAATGGAAAAGCCACGAACCAGTTCCCCACGACTCGGCAGAAGTCTGGTGGCCAGCCTTTTCGCTCACAGCATACGGCTGGCGCTTGTTCTTGGCCATGCCGGTGTGAACTTGCTGCACGATATCCGGTCGGATAGGACTGGTGAAGACGGCGGGCACGGGGTGGGTGGCTCCGGTGGGAGCACCATCTTTGCCGATGATGGAGACGGTAGGTCGCGAAGCCATTGTGACGGATTAGACTGGGACCTAGTTTTTGATGTTAATGCTTTTTCCTTGTCTTCGACTCGACAGATACAAGGACGCGGAGAGTAAGTCGGCAGAGACAGCTTGCCTTACCTCGATCGTCGGGCGGCGTCGAAAATTTGGTGGTTAGAGTGGGAAGGAAAAGCTGGGGGGCCGCTTCACGAGAAATTTCACCCAACGGTGGATTCCGAGCGACTTTTTTGGTGGGCGGACGGCCCTAAGTGAGATAGGTGCTTAAGCGAGGATGCCCCACTGCCGTATGAGATCACAGTGCCTGAGTGGAAAACACTGTACGGAATGAGCAGCTAGGCTCAAAACGGAAGAGGTATCTCCCTCCCTTTTTTGCCTGGTTTCTCGTGACTTTTCTTAATCGCGGCCTTTATGATCGGCTTTTACAAGTGTAACCATAAAAAAAAGAAGAAGTATTTTTTTTTTTAAAAAAAAAAAAAAAGAAAAAAGAAAGAAAAAAGAAAGAAAAAAAGAAAGAGAAATATATAGGAACGACATCCCTTTCATTCTGAACCAAGTTGCTGCTGCGTGTTCAAAAAGCGTTGCTGCGTATTAAGCTACTCTGCCTACCACTGACAAGTCTCATCACAATGTCACAAATGTCACAACGTCATGACATCAACACCTTGTGATGCTTCAAGTAGGTATCCAAAAAGACACATCCACCCTGATCAATCCAACACACGCGGGAATACACGGTCTCCAAAATACTGCACCCATCACCACAGCAAAGCAACGCAAGCACTTCTACTGTAATCACGACCGCATGAATAGCTACGTTCGAGCGCAACATTGCCCTCTTCAAGTACTGAGTACTCCCAAAGTATCATTTATTGTATGCTGTCATATGGCATCATAAGTCATGTAGCATGTTTTGCTCATTATATCGCCAATCGCACCCCGAGCTGGTGAGTTCAGAGTCGGCCAGAAGAAAATATGCCTAGATCCCTCCTCTTGTCGCAGAACTGGAAAATAAATAAAGAAACGAGAAAGAAAAGAAATACAGGAATACAGAAATAAAGAAACAGAAGAACAAGAGAAAGGACATAGCTAGAGAGAGAGAGGAGAACCAGAAAAAAGAAAGAAATTACTCCCATCTCTTCCATTCGTCTACAAGCTTCCCGACTTGTGCCTCCTTCCATGAGCTACTCGCGTTCGCGCAGTCCACCTTGACCAGCTGGTCGTAAATGTCCTTCTCCTTGCGCCGCCTCTGGATGACTTTTTCCTCCAGATACTTTGGGTCGTTTCCTCGACAAGAGCGTTTGAAAATCTCCCTCATTCTAGGCGAGTAGAGCTGGCACGTCGCAGAGGGCAGTCTCTGCGGCTTCGTGTAAAAGTTGCGCGCAATGACGTTCCCGTCACCGAGTTGCGGTTTCACGACGTGCTCGAAACAGCTGCCGCACACGGTAAACTCTTTAAGGAACTGCATCGTGTGCCAATACCCATCAATCACGGGGGTGTCTTCGCGACACTTGGCGCCGACGGTCAGATGCCACAGCTTTCGGGCCAGGTCATCCACGTCGGGGGGCTTCTTGGCCAGCATGGCTTTATCTGATGTGGTCTCGAGCGCGTCAAAGAAGAGAACAAACTGCTTGCGGTCGGGCGCAAAGTGCAGAGCACACACGTCCGTTCTTGGCCGAGAGTCAAGGGGCTCAAAGACGCCAGTCAGGTTCGGCAGCAAGAGCTCGACGGTTCTGGCACATTGGTAGCAAACGGAAAAGCCGTCAACTGGGAGCCGAGTGTGAGGATCCTTGACCGTGAGCCAGTTTCGCGTGGCCCTCTTGCTGCCAGGACAAGGCTCTCTGTTGGATGCGGCGCCCAGGCTGACGATTTGTTGCAAAAGCCGAAGGTCCGGCACATTGTCCTTGAGTGTGAGAAGCCACGCGATTCTGTACCAGGGAGAGACACCAAAATCACACGATATCGGCTCATCCGATGGTCGCAGCATCGGCTTGAACAGCGTTCGATAATCCGATTTCGCGAAAATGGCATCGTAGCAGCTGGGACATATATTGAAACTGGTATGTGGGAGCGTCAGCCAATCCACCAAACCCGCGATAGGCTTCTGTCGGGGACACTCTGGTAGGATGTCTGCATCATCCTTGCCGTTGCTTTCTGAATGGCGCCTACATGTCCCCATGGGTCTTTCGGTGGGCAGTTGGTCCTTCTCGGGCTCGAATGGCGTTGGAGTCCATGTTTGTGAACCATTGGCCGCTGCGGGCATTGCAGGCATACCATTGATTGGATGGAAAGAAGAACGACCGGGTGGATATGTTGGAGGCGGTTCTGGCATTGGATATGTTCCTGACATGTCTCCCACATTCGGCTGTCTTGCCTGAGACGGTGCATCTCGCACACCGAAGCTTACGTCTGGCGGAAGATCGTCATCGGGATACGGGAGCCTGGACTTTGAGGCCCTTCCGGCTTGTTCCGCTGGCCGAGGCGCTGGGTTTGTAGTGTCCGTGGATGTTGCCCTGGCCGCTTCATGTGCCATTGCACTTGTCGCCACTCCAGCTGTTGCAGCCGTATAGGGAAAAGTACTTGTCCGACCGGTGGATCGAGGAGGGCCGGAGGATTCTTCTCTTCTGTCAGGGCGACCCGACCATCTCGCATCTTGGACAACAACGGGTCTTGACGAAGGATAGCCCGAGTCACGAGAACTTTTCGGGTGGTCATTTGCGGAACGGCTCGTCTCCCGGGAAGATCGAGGAGACAACCTGGGTCTTGGTCCCTCGGGCCGCTTGTCGCTCCTTGCTTGCATGTATTCGTCTTTAGATCGGGCGTCCGCATCGCTGGTCATTCGGCGCCGCGGGCGATCATTTTCAAAACTCGCAGCGCAGTGCCTTGTGGAAGACGCTCGATCTTGCAAGTGATGGTCACGTTCCGTGCCACCGTCACGGTTACGATCGCGGTAGCGGTCGCGGTCGCGGTCTCGCTCCTCGAAATGGTGTTTTGTTCGTGACGGTGACCGAGCACCATATAGCGCTGAGGATTTTGTCCTAACAGGATATGCCTCCTCTCGCGTCTGGGAGCCGGGGCCATTGGAAGTCTTGTCCGGGGAAAGGAATTGATCACCGTAGGGACGAGACTGGCGGTTGTCGACATGATCGGGACTCGGTCTGGAGGCGGCTGAATGAGACCGGGAATGGTGGTGAGCATGTCGACTGTCCAGATCGGTGTCAATGGACGGTAAGTCCTGTTTGCTCTTTCGTCGCCCAGAGGCAGACCCTGAGAGGTCTGGGTCATTTCCATCCTTGGTCTCGTGCGATTTCGACGCTTGCCCATCACTTCTCGCGGGCTGGTCTGCCGGGCCATCCGGCCTTGCCGTGCCGGGGTGTCTTTCAGCGTTGGTGGTTTTGTCTATAATGGGCGGCTGGTCTTTGGCATCTTCTGGTACGATTACAAAGCGCCGCTCGGGATTATGCTGGTGTACTTCGAGCATGATTGGGTTTTGGTCAACCTCGCCCCTAGACGGCGGATCCGCTTCGGAGTCTACAGATGGTCGGGGAGCGCCATATTCCTTGGCAAGCGAGACAGTCTCTTCCTCGACAGTGACTGGCGGCGGGAAGTTCTTCTTGGACGGCGGCGCGGGTGCAAGGTGGACGGTTCTGGGGATGTGGCCATGGGCGGGGACTGGCGGCGGATTGGATGCCGGACGAGCATTGCTTGGGACGGGCGGAGCGTATGACGAAGTCGGACTGTGTTGTTGTAACTAAAGGTCAGTGGAACTGATGCATCGACATGTCAACATGCAAAGCGGCGCTCCTGCAAAACACACGGCATGATGGCATGGCAGGAGGGTGCGGACTGACGGGTCGGTGCTGCGAGCTCGGGAGGTGGTGAAGTAGCCTGCGTTGAGCAGCTTCTCGATGTTTAACGCATCAGCATCACCCATTGCGAATTGCTGCTGGCCACCAGTAGCAACCGCAGGGCGCAAAGGGCACGGCGGCAGCTCCTGAATCGAGAGAAACAGTCAAGACGTCGAGGCGGCGGCCTTCGGGCAAGCTTTGCGTTGTCGACATGTGGTGGTTGAAGTCAATAAGCGATAAGCGGCGTGCAAGCAGGTTCTCGGGGCGGAGTGGAGCGGTTCAAACAAGGTGGCCAATGAGCCGATGGGCCAATGACCGTGCAGTGACAGACAAGGAAGGAACGGGGCGGTCGACGACTCGCAAGGCCTCACGACGGCTGACAACGGCTGACAACGGCTGACAACGGCTCGGCACCAGCAGGTGGCTGGGGAAGTTGGGAAGTTGGGAAGCTGCAGACTTGGAAGCTGCAAACCTGGAGGCTGGCCAACTAAGGAAGTCTCCGACAAGACACTCGGGCGGGTTCTCTCCGCATTCCACGTCATGCCCAGCCCTTTAAAGTGTAAAGAAATGAAAGGGGGGAGAGATGAAAAAGGATCAATTCATCCATTCGGGCATCAAGGCGAGACAGGAGAAAGCCAAGCCTCTCGGCCGTGGACCCACCGAGTCTCGCCCTACAGGATTTCTAGACGGCCCAAAAGACTGCCGGACTACCCTGGACTGCCTCCGAACCCATCTCATCCGCCGAAACGTTTTTCCTTTTTTTTATTTTTCCTTCGAGATGACACGCGCCTGTTGCAGGAATAATACAGAAGGGGACCTCGCCATCTGGTCACTGCTCTGTCCATGGGCAACATGATCAGATGGAAACCTGATTATACTCTTGTCCGTTATGCCTTACGGATATCAGCTCATGTCGCCTGTGCTCGCATATGCAGTCGGCAGAGACACGATGGACGGACGATGGACGGACAAGGCTTCCGGACCCCGTATGCAAGAATGCGACACCCATGGTAGAAGTCGCCATCAACTGCACCGCTAGACCTGTGCGTCTTGTTCATGCAAGCCTGCCAAGACCGGTCACCGCATGATATGCGGAGAGGACATCAAAGTGGCCTTGATGAAAAAGAGAAAAGAAAAGAAAAGAAAAGAAAAGAAGA
>SRPU01000434.1:0-19011 GCA_018360185.1 Claviceps lovelessii | reverse complement strand
TTCTTTTTTTTTTTTTAAAAAAAAAATCGTAGCTCGTCAAAAAGCGTTTCTCATGTGCTTTGCGGCGCGCGGCCCGTCCCGCAGCAGTGGAATTAATCTTCTCGACCGGCAGCGGACGGCGGAACGAGCGATTGCAAAATCACCAAATGGCGGAGTATCAGACAAAATTATGGGCAACAAGAGGGGGGCAAAGAAAGAAAAACGAAACCACCACGCCGCCGGTGGTGTCAGCAGAGGGCAGCTGCCTTTATTGCACGACGCTGTGCCATGCCCGTCTCGGCGGGTCGAACGAGGCAGGGATGTCTGCACATGCAGAGTCCAGACAGCCTTTGTGGCCATTCAGAGCCAGTCAGAGCCATCCAGAGCCATTCATGGGGCCATGCATGCCTTGCTGAAGATTGTTTGAACGTACTGTGCCGCCGCTGTGCCGCTATGCGTGCCTGAGGCTTTGATGCGGCTGCCTCGTGGACTGCCGCGCAGGGCGGACGTCGGCAGGCGCAGAATGTGGAAGACGGACGCAGTCAGAGAGCAAGACGAAGACGTCCGATTTTGTTTCTCCGCGTCGTCTTGATCAATTCAGCGGCCTCGGGAGTGTTGATTGTGTTGATGGCTACATTTATGTACACCTACAAATGTTTGTAAACAGACTGCGCGTGCCTGTGGTCAGCCGCAGCATGTCGGTCAGATTGAACGGGGCCCGGCGCTTACATTTCCTTCCACGGCACATGCACAGTGTTCCGTTGGTAATTCCCAATCTTTTTGCACCTAAATTATATGGCAGCGCGTTGGGAATTACATGAGCCCACTGTGCGCAGTGGGGAGCTGAAACCTCTCCAATCACGCACAATAGAAGTACATGGACTTGTGGCGCCGCCTGTCCACGCGCTTCTCCACTCCGCGCGTCCATATTTAGAAAACAAGAAATGGATTGATTCAGGGGTTCCGTCCGTCGGAACTGGACCACAAAAAAAAAAAAAATAGCCTAGTCCAGGTTGATGGCTCCTTCCCGCGCGAGCTTGGGCTTGGCGTGGGCACCCGGGGACTTTGCCGAATCAAACAGGGTCGGCCAGAGGTCTCCCTTGTATTGGCTTCATCATTCAGCTCTGGAAATGTCCTCTCATCTTGGCCACATCTTTCGCTCCTGTCTCCCTCTTGTTTGGGTTTTCAGGAGTTGAGTGTTCTTTTTGCCTTGCCTACTCAGCGCCCGCCCGGTTCGTCGATCGGCAAGATTTTGAACACTGAAGAATCAAAAGGAAAGAGACAGAAGAAACGAGGAGAAAAAAGAGAAAAAAGAAAAGGGGGGAAACCAGAGGGTAAAAAGGACTGCGGATTCACACCCCTCTCCAAAGACCAGGTCACCGAGCAAGCAGCTCACAAAACCCCCAACAAGAGAAACAAAAAATGGCCTCCGAGCACGTCTCACAGACAACACAACCACCGCGAGAGCCATCACCGTCTCCTCTTGCGCAGCAGGTTCAACCTCAACAACATCCGCGTGGCCTTCAGCCCCAACCATGTGGCCAGGTCTATGTGCCCTACCAGAACAAGGATACTGCCCCCCAGCAGATGCAGATGCAGATGCAGTACCGGAATAATGCCACCAATGCCACCGGAGCGGTCTCATACCTGACCGTCCCAATTCCCTTTCAACAGGCCCCCGAATCCACGTCAAGCAAGATTGGCAAATATATTCTTCATGGCCTTATACTCGTCATGTCTGTGATCGGTATTGGATTCTCATTCAGCCTACTCGGATATGGTATGAAATCGGACCGCAACAGTGATTATGATTATCTCAACTACTATATCCCTTCTTTGTCTGCGGGTCCAGTTGTAAGAGCCCCCCCCCCTTTCCAAAACCGCTACCGTAAAAGATAGCAGTGGTAGGCTGTCAGGGAAACCAAAATGCTGACCGCATCACTATCAAGTTCATCCTGGCCTTCATCTGGTCCCTGGCCGAGGTTGTCGTCCGCTGCTTGCGTCAATGGAAGGCCGGGGTCCATCCTGGAGCCCACGTCGGCGTCTGTCTTTGCCTGTGGATGTCGGCCGTCATCGTCGGCGCACTGTTGGCCTTTTACATCAGTAGCGCATACGTCTACAGCGACTGCGATATCAGCACGACTGGGAGTGGCAGGAATGGTGGCAGGACTAGCTATCGTAACAGGGACTGTCGACCCGTCAGCGTCTCGCCCTTGTTCGTCGGCGTTGCAGTCCTGACTCTGCTCGTTGCCTTTGTGGAATTCATCATCTTCATCGTCGCATGTGTCGACACACACGTCCGAAACAGGTGGAAGCGCAATCTCATGATAGCGTCGACACCGTACTGGGCTCCTCCACCTCGGGGTTTTTATGTTGCCTCATGGCAGCAGCAGCAGCCGCAGCAGCAGCAGCATCAAGCACAGCATCAAGCACAGCATACGCCTATGCAACAACCTCCCATGATTCATGATCCCATGGTAGTGGCACCAACGCCAGTGCAGCAACCCGTCACGGCGCAGTCTCAAGCAGCGAAAGGCGAGTCCCAGCATCGTGAAGCGGCTAATGGGTCACTCGAAGCAACTGCAGCGCCAGCTCCGTCGGATCACGGTGTGAAGGAGTTCTACACACCTGGCGCAGCTCTGTAGCGCTGAGCATTCGCGTGTTGGCGGTACATTGGTTTTCAGCTGCCCGTTCGGCGCCATAGTTGATGTAGTAATGGGATGTATGGAAACACCAGGCGCGAACCGCAGTTCGCGTCATGAAAGTCACTTTGGCACGTCATGTCAAACGGTCGATGAGCACGTCACATTTAGAGCCACCGCGCTGGCCACAGGGTCGTGGCACAGATTTGATACCATACCATAATGCGGCACATATTTCGCAATACTTTGAGCGTTGAAGTCTGGACTCCCCGTCACCGGAATGGCCATCCATGATGCTGCCCCGATGCCAAGTGCAATAGCATCTTCTACATGTGTTAACAAAGAGCGTTCGTCTCCACGACCACGAAAATCATTGTGCGATTTCGAAACAGCAGATGTGGCTACAGCCCAGACACGTATAACACGCTATTTTGCACATGCAACTTTGTACACAACACAATAGACCACACCTGTATACATTAATGTTGAACACATGGCATTCAGACCAGGGAGTTGGCATGATATTTGTAGACACAGACACGTACAATGTGTGCATCAAAGTAGCAACTGTATCCATCCCGGCGAAACGCTGAGCAGACATTCATCCTCAACAGCTCCACTCACAGCCATGATGGACCCTCTCCGTGGTCATGCATTCGGCCTCGGCATTCACCACCCATCTTTAGGTAGATAGAATATCGTGTCTCATAAAAAAGTCATACCAGACCAGACCAGACCAAATACGGATACAAACTGACAAAACGACATTTCCGCCTCCCTGATTGGAAAGTCCATATAGCCACAGCTGCCGCCCCAGTTGGCAGTCCATATAGCCATCATTGCCTCTCCAACACGTAGTCCATATCGCCACCGTTCATGAATCCTCTAATAAAGACAAATGAGAAAAAGAATCTAAATGCCCCAAACAAATGATCAAAGATAAAAACAGCGGGTAATTCCCATCCAAAATAAGATTAAAAACAACAGAAAGAAAGAAAGAATGAAAAAAAGAAAGATAAAACAGAGAATAGAGGAAGGGATAAAAAAGACAAATAAGAGAGAAACAAAAACCTTCCGTCTACCACGTGCGCCCACGGGCCGTTCAAAATGATCTACAGATTCACCAACAGAAATCGCATGCGGCTTGACAGACAGACAGACAGACAGACAAACGGCCTGAAACCCATCCAACACGGTCAAAATATCCAAACACCCAGACCAATGCCATAAAACAAGCATTAACACCACATTCACAGTAACTCGTCCCTTTCCTCAACCCAACGCTTGCTCGCCCCCAACTTCCGCATCTTCTTCGGACTCCCGCTGCCGAGAAGCGCCGTCCTCGACGCTGCATGCGCCCCATCGGTGCTACTCACGCGCATACGCTCCAGCTTGCGGCCCAGGTTCGCTACGCCCCCCTCTGACTTGGAGAATGGAATCGGCAGGGCGTCGCCAGTGGCCATGGTTGAATAGTCTTCTCTCTCTTCTAGCGGTTTGCGCTTGCTGGGACTGCGCGCCGCGAGCTCGCGCTTCAGAATAGCGTTTTCGCGTCGCAGCCGTTCTACTTGTTCCGTGAGGTCTTCCACGAGCACATTCTCCTTATCGGCTTCACCATCGTCTACGTTGCTGGTGCTGGCGCCTAAACCGCGTTCCAGAATGTCAACCTTTCGATCCCAGTGTTCTTCATTGCGCTCCTGCTCCATAGCCAGAGAGGCTTTGAAGCGGGCCAGCTCCATCGTGAGACGCTGCTCAAATTCAGTCGCGCAGTCATCGCGAATGGCGGCTTCCAGATCCAGCATCCGGTCCTCCATGCTCAACAGGTGGGCCTCAGCTGTCATCCGCGCTTCCAGTTGCTGATCCACCTCGAGCCGGAGCTGGTCGATTTCGTCGCTCATCCGGGCAATTTCAAGCGCTGCAATCTCCATGGTCGCTCGCTCGTCGACCTTCAACGGTGGGGTATAATTGCGGTATGAAGTGGGAGCTCCCGGTGCCGCAAACAGTCGCGGGTGCTGCTGCTGCTGCTGCTGCTGCACTGGGCTCACCGGGCGCGGATTGCTTGTTAGTGTTGGTGTTGATGGTGGTAGTGGGAGAACCGCGGCCGTGATGGACGGCATTCGAGGAACAGTCACCTCGCGAGCAAGGGCACTGTATCGCAGTATCTGAGAGGTAGCGTTGAAGTCTCCACGAGGGTCGGCCGTTACAATCATCACCCCCCTTTGGGGATTTCGGCGCGGTGCGTGTGCGTGAACGGATGAGGAAAGAGAGGGAAATGAATTGGAAAACAACAGCTCCGTCAGCTTACACTGGCGGTAAGGAACAACATTTGGCTGTAAAATGGTTTTTATGTTAGCTGGTGTATACTGATATCAAACTTGCAGCGAATTTGCCCCTCCTCCGAGAAACAAAAACAACATGTCACTCTCCCGCCTATGCCCTACCTTGCTAGAACTTGATACTTCGCTTTGTGATTGAAGACACTGCCCCAGATACATCAAGCTCTCGTTAATCTTGCCGGCTTCAACGAGCGTTGCGCCTTGCGTCTTGGCATCTCGAGCACGCTCACTCCCCGCGAGGTCGACGATTGTGAGTTTGCTGCCCCCCCAGGGCCCCGGTTGCCTGCCGCGGGTGCGTTTCTTGACTTCAAAGCAAAAGAAGCCATGACTTCTGCTAGAAACGCTGTTGCTGCCAGTACCCGCAACGCGCCGCTCAAGCAAGCCTGCCTCCAGAACCATGACAGCCTCCCTCAACGTGGTACAGACCACTTTGCGCAGCCCTGCAACAACCTTGCGGTCGGGAGAGAGCTCGGTCGATTTGAATAGGAGAGGTCGTCGACGATATTCCTTGGTGGAAGCAGATTTGGCAGCAGGGGTAAGCAGATCGTAGATTCGATCGTTGTGGACTTCATACATGGAGACTACAACAGCATATTCGGCCGACTGATCGCAGGAAATATGGATGCTGCTAGTATCGGGCAGCTGGGGAAGCGCAGATGGCCGTGCCAAATTCCGTCTCGAAGTCGGTGACGTGACGCTATGCTCGCCCTTTGGTTCTTGTTTAGCGCCATTTCTTATACGAGTGGCAGTCGTGAGGGACATGTAATGCTCTGTCTTGTCCCACTTGGGAACAGAATTGGAGGCTGGGCCAGCCGCGCCATGGGCTCGAGACAGAAGCAGGCCATTTGCTTCATCAGAGTTCTTCTAGCACTCTGTCGTTTTCTGGTGGCTCTGTTCTGTCGTGCCAACAAGCCTGATACTTTTCGGGCTTGAAGCTCCCGAGCCTGGATATGTGCAGGGCATCTGTGGCGGCCGTGGGCTCTGGGAACTGATGCAGGGAAATAGGATGGAAGTGAAGGTCGGAGATGGTCGTACAATCATTGGAGTAGTGGCGCGCGATGGAGCTCGCGAATGGCCCGTTGACTCAGAGAAAGAAGGTTCAAGAAAGTGCGCCGCTGTTGACAGAGTCGCTTCCGACGTGTCGCACGCCTGCAGCGATTCAATAATCGACGGCATGGTTGTACATTCGAGCATGTTGGAGCCGATGGATCGAAACACGACGTCAAGTGCCAACTGTGTAAGGCCTCGCTGCGATTTGGACCCCAATATCGTGTGTGTCTATAAGAGGTGATCCCATGTGTTATTAGTTCAAGTTCGGCACGTCTCCCCTGTACAGCTATTCCAAAACGTTTTTGTCTCTCACTTTTCCTGAGCCTGTCACGCCCAGTGTCGCCACCACAGCATCAGTTCCCTCACCACCTTGGGGAGCGAGAACTCCCTCGGCAAGAGAAGGGATTTCTGTCCATTTGAAAACATCGAGCTGCGAAGCATTGTCTTCAAAGACCCTTGTGAATGCAAACTTCTCAATCGCTCTTCGTCTGTCGGTCGGAGGGTTCAGCGTGATGCGGGACGGGTATGCCTTCTCGTTGTCTAGGGCCGCCTCGATATCCAAAATGCGATCCGTCTGGGCTGCGTTCGCTGGCGGGGGACGAAGACGTAGGTATACTTCAAAGAGGCTGTGCGATGAGGGCTTGGCTAGTGGTGCTTCCATGGTGCCGTATGTATTTGCCAGAGCGCGAGGCCTGTTGCAATGTTTCTTTCTTTCGTTCTTCCGCTCGTTCCTGCTTGCAGTTGAAAAGGTCCCGCAGATGGATGATAAAGGGCAACTGCCTTGGCAACGTTTGGCTATCGAGTCCCGGCAATAATAAACATGAAGGAGTACTCGGTACAAAACGTCCAGAGCGAGAATAGCTCGTGCTCTAGCAAGGCAAGTGAAATGAAGCGTGCAGGGTTGAGATCCGCTGTTTACTTTTGGACAAGTGGGTGGACAAGTAGGCGGACGAGTGGGCTGGCCGGGCAACCAAATTCAGAGACGGTGCCCCTCAGCCCCCTTGCGCTCCACCCTCCACCTCTTTTTAATCTTGCAACCTCAAGGCAAAAACACCAAAAATTTGTGAAACAAGATCGACAATCAAACGGCAGATACAAATAGCATCAGAATCACAACAACAGTCTTGATGAACAAGAATAAACTCGTGCTTTAAATCCGAAAAACATTCTAAGCAAGGTTTTTTAGCTTGATGATGACAATGACTTGTCTTGGTTGGCCGCGCAAGGGGCCACTACATTCAAGTCTCAGACCACTTTACACAAATTCATCCAAACAAGAGAGGCACGAAGGCCCATTCCCCAGTCGCAGAAAGAAGCACTCTTTCATTCCTCGCAGATAACTAATGCCGTTCCGAAATGCATACATCATGTTGTACATTATGTACATCATGTACATACCTACATACATAAATTGCAGCACAAACCCACGGAACTAGCCAACCAACAAGAGACGCAACATACATTCGCAATCCGTGGCGTCAAAGACACGGTGCCTCCACATGCTTTCACTGAACCCTGAAAATCTGGACAATAGAGACAAGGACGTGTGGACGGTCGGCGCCGCGGTGAGTAGCCAGCTGGAAGCTACCGAGGCTGCCGCTCGTGGTGAACTCATGAGGCATCTTGTGCGAGCGAGCGGGCTCACCGCCTGTATACTATCGTGTAATAGGAACAAGATCTGTACGACGTTATAAGTCGTCAGGCATCATTTCCTTCTGCGTTTCCAAAGCGAGAGTTGTGCTTGTTGTTGACCAATCCGATCTCGAAACGTGCATCAGCAGACATGCAGTCGTTGCGACAATGCAGCAATCGTGCCGGAAGAACTGACAGGCAATCTGCAAAGAGAGGTTCACATGTGACGTGTGGAACATGACGATGCAACGTCTCGAACACGCCAAACCACCAAAATATGCTTTCTTATAACACACGAAGGCATTGCCAACCTCGACCGGGGCGAAGCCACACGGCCGCGATTGGGCGCCCATTTCAAGCGAGTACGCATCGTCGATCCTAGTTCAGTACGTTAGGACATTTCCATCCGACCAGAGAGAAGCCGGAGCAACATCAGACAAGAGGGGCGGGATCGATTATAACTGGTTGTCAGTCTGCGGCACAAGATTGGATGACTCCTTGATTTGGCCACCATCACGGCTTTTCAGTTCACTGCAAGATGACGGTATGACGACGATGTTGGGCCCTTTGGGCAGATACTTGCTGCAACCGCGTCCTAGGAGATGCGGCAGCAAGTCGAGTGGCCTGTTCTCCGTGTCTTCTCCGTGCTGTGTCGTGACTCATAAAATGATGCCGGCAGATGATGAGAATTTGCTCCGCATTTCACAAGGTCGTAGCAACCTGAGGGTGACTTTGCAGCAACTTGAGAAAGACGAGGGAAGGAGGTTCCGGGAATGAATGAATGACCCATCCAAGTGGGGAAGGAGCCCTCCACTAATGCGCGTTTGGTAGCGTGCTTGATAGCATGACGGGGCTTGCTGCCCCCTCATCAGTCAGTGTAGGGAGTGGAGGGAGCTGAATCAAAAAAAAAAAAAAATGAGACAGCGACACCAAAAATCGTGAGAAAAGGTAAAGGTGAGGGAGTTCACTCAGGTTCAGCAATGACTCAAGGCCATCGTAGTGAGTTTTCGGGTTTTCCATCTCATTATCCAGATACCAGTGAGAGTAGATGCTTTGACTGCAGCTGAGACTCAGGCTACGTACCTAGTAGGTAACTCTGGAGTCTGCAGGCCGGTGATGATTTCTACGGCAACTGCACATCTTCCATCCCCGCAGCTCCTTCCGTAATCTACACAGATACCCCTAAACCTCCTTGACACCGAGGTCTGCGGGTACATGTCGATTTGCGACTCCGCTTTTCGCTTCTTACCGCCGCTATGAGATGCTGCATGGACATGGAATGCAGCGCGTATGAAAAGTGTCAGTCATGAGTCCAACTGGCAGTCGTGAATGGCCGCTCCGGGGCTGCAGTTGAGCATGCACGCGTACATGAACAAAGAGCGGTGACGCTGCAATCTGGCATCTTTTGCTGCATGCATGTGCCCTGGCTGCCAACTGGGCCCGCGCCCGAGACCCCGATCCTTCGCCTGAAGTTCTCCTGGTCTCGAGCTGGCGTAGAGCCCCTGCTCGGAGGCCCCACTCCTGCCGTCCAGACGAATCAGATCCAAGACCCCACTACGGCAGAGAAAAGTTGGGAAATAATTATTTCTCCCACTGTTGGCTTGCTGGAAATTCCTCTTTTCTCCTCTCCTTCGTCCCATCACCACCAGTCGCCCCTATCAAGACAACGAAGTCGCCTTACAACAACAGCATACAGAATCATTTACTACTTTCGAAACTATCGTCGTGTCAAGATGCCTTCGGCCATCGCTGAGCTGTAAACGCCCACTGCGGACCACTCGCCGTGGTCCGCAGTCCCGCAGTTCACCAGAGTGTTTCAACCACAGAACCCGTCGACGATTTAGTTTCCACAGCAGGCTTTCACGCTCTTGAGCCGTGCAGTTGTCGAATCACTCGAATCGAAACCAGCCGCTCTCCCGAGAGCCTGTCTCTGAAATCAAAGATCCTATCATCAGCCCGTCCCATACTGGCTAGTTCATCTAATATCACATATCCACCGCACATCTATCCTGCTCTGATCTCACCTCTCACTTCCCTTTTTCCGCGCCATTTCTATTAACATACCTGAATCATCACTCTGTCTCTTGCAACTCCGCCATCTACAAGAGATTCTTGAGCAAGACCGGTTTTTTTTTTTTCCAAAGAAAAAAAATATAAACCCCAGGCATCTATAACGCCCTGCAAAATCTTCTTGCACTAGTTCGCTTTCAACGTCGGGTCATCTATCTTCCACCCGGATATCAATTGAGATAAACTCGTTATTGCCAGCGATAGAATGTCACGCATACGGCAAGATCATACCTCCAAGGCCGCCAAAAGGGCGGTCAAGCGAAGAGGCTCTGATACCTCGTCCTCATTTGATTTGTCTGACGATGGCGGGTATTCGGCCGTCGAAGAAATCAGCGACTCCTCTGATAATGACGAGGAAGATGTCGATGCGGTCGAGGAGAGGGACATTCTGAAAGAGATCAAGCCCTCAGAGTCTCCTCGACCGCTACATACAAGCGACATCGATGACGATGACGATGAAGAACCCGAATTTGACCCTAGCCGTTCTGTTGCTGGTTCAGACGCCGATGACAGCACGAGCTGGGCTGGAATAGCCTCCGAGGCTGAAGAAAATCAGGTCTCAGACTTGTTCCAAGACTCTGCACTCGCCTCCGACGCGATGGTGGAGCGCCACGTCCGATTCGACGTTCCTCCTAGCGATTCCGATTCTACAGACACAGATGACGACGATGATCACGGCGACTTATTTCCTGACATTTTTGTGTCACAAACTTCACTTGATCCTGCATTTCGCCGCGAGATTGAACATGATGCAGATGAATCCTCGGGCTCGGGCTCCTTCTGGGACTACAATGGCCACTATGAGCAGCAGGATGATGACTCCGACGCTGAAGAGGTGATTCGTGAGCTCTCTGATGAGGAAAGGCCGGCGACAACTCCCAAAGTGTCACAGATTGATCCTTCGACCACCTTTACTCCCGCATTTGAAGAGTCACTCGAACTGGATGGCTATGAAAGTGAGTTTCTGTCTGTCACACGGCGCTCATGTCATGGATTTTTTGGCTAACACGATTTCAATTTCCAGCCGATGGGGATACTACTGAGGAAGACATTCCGGAACCCCCCATCCGAAGAAAGTCTCGTCGCCCATCTATTCCCATGAGTGACATGTCCGACTCAGATGCCCCATCGCCAGTCAAGACGCAGCGTGGGCAGCCTCGTGTCGGACGATTCAACCTTGATCGATCCGACAAGAAGCCCATTGCTGTGTTGAATCCCTTGACCCGTAAAATGATGATCTTTACTCCCCATCGCCGGCGCCAACTTGACCTGTCTCCCGAGCAATTTAATTTCGCGTGGCCCATGGAAGAACAAAACTCGCCCCTTTTGAGTAACTCGGCCAATATGATGCTTAGCGCCATGTTTTCCTCCAATACTTTTGGTGACTTCGTTAATGCGCAAGCAATGGGGCCGACTGAGGCCTTTTTCCCGTTTTCCCCAGAGACAGGCACAGCCGAGGAAAGCCCGTCTGGCAGCATTCAAGGCGATGATGACGATGCCGAAGAGAAGCTCGACATTAGCGATTTTATAACCTGGGATGACAGCAACTCATCCGGCGATGAAGGAGACAACAAAGGCGACTGGGAGCCTTCCACGACCCCGGTGCGGCCCACCACCGCATCGAGTGAAATCGACGTGTTATCGCATCTGAATTCGGACACGGTCGGCGCTTTTAGGCGTAACCAAATCAACCAACAACTAATTCTCAGCAACAAGGCTACCCAGGACTCACTTGTATTTAGTGGACCGTACAACTACAGCGCCATTCGCGGCCTCAAATCTGACAGGTTCGAAACAGCCGGCGTGCCCTTGACTCCCATCCGACGGCAGAAAAAGCACATGGGTGACATGGGCCGCAGTCCGTTGGAGTCGGTATCGGCGAAGCGAAAAGCCTCCAGCGAAGCAGACATTAGTCACAAGAGACACCGGAGCATTTCGGATGTCAACTATCTCAAGATATGATAGTTCAAAAACCAGGAGGCGGGGTTTTCAATCGAGGAAAGAAAACGAGCAAGGACGGCCTGGCGCGTGCAAAAGGACACGCGCTATCCCTGGCCTTGCGATGCCGTTTCATGACACAACTTTGTCGGCAAAAATTCTTGTACAATAATTCTTCTGTAGTTACTGCTGATAGATCCACATTGGACTGCATCTTGGAAACAAGGCAGTCAATGGGCGTCTTTTATTTCTGATTGGGGAAAGGCAAACGGGAAAACGAGACGGATGAAGTCAATCGGGTACTCGTCGTTGACGACGCAGTGAAGTAAATAGCAGCACAATATTTCATCTTACGTGCACTTGACACATGATGGCTTACTTGGCTGAGCCGATTACGGAGTTAGGTTTTAAGGACTATTGAACTCGTGGCTAATGTGTTCCAAGTGTGTGAGGGGAGGGTTTTTTTTTTTTTTTTTTTTTTTTTTCCCTCCATTTCTTCTTTCTTCCATATACCGCTTGTGTGATGGCGATTTCCATCCCTGCCAAGCCTTTCTAAGACGTACATATGCATGATGTGTGGCTAGAGACACACGGCACCTGATGACTGTTGCATGACTTGCTGCTGTCTCTGCTAGCCAAGCCTTCCTTACATGTGTTATTCGCCTAATAAATGGATACATGTGTAGCACTCGGAAAAATTTCATGGGTTAACTTGTGCATTCTGCCCAGCGTTGCAGGTCCGCAGTGGCGGCCGGCAGGAGAGAAAGCATTGGTATATCAAATGAGGCTTAGGCAAGCGGACAGATGACGATCTATTCAGCGATGCAACCAAAACGCCACCACTTGTGAGTGCGAAAACGTGTCCCGTTGGCATTTCATGCGCAAAATAGCCTAGAGAGAAGAAAAAAAAATAATAAGCCAACAGTGTATTACGTGGGTGCAACACGAGCTTTTAGCGTTTGGAGAAAAAGAGGAAGAAAAAAAAAGTTATCGGCATTGAGAACTCTGGCGGCTTGGCACGTCGGGACAGCAAAAAGTGGCATGGGACTTGGGACTTGGGACTTGGGTATGGAATTCAATGGAAGACATGCAGCCAGCGTAGGATTGGAGGCACATGGTTGAGGAACGTAGCCTTGTATGTAACGCGATTGTTGGCTTTTTCGCGACATTCTCATTTTCGGCAAAAGGTGAAAACAAAGAAAGAGGGAAAAAATCGTTTTTTTTTTTTCAACTGATGGCTGGCTGGTGCCGAAAAGTATGTGCCCCCCTTTAATTTTTCCCATAGTAGGCAGCAGTGAAATTTTTAAATGATTTTTTTTTTTTATCTTTACATCAATTCTCAATCACAGAATGATACTGGCATCATTCGCAATAATGACTGATCTGGTGGGATTCCATGTTTATGCCTGGACTCTGGTCTGGTCCTCTCACCTCGGTCAATCACGCAGGCCGCGTTGGCTCGAGTTGGCTTGAGAGCTTGAGCCAGCCCAGTTCGGCCCGTATCAGCGGGAGTTCCCTCGCCTTGTTTCCCCCGAGGCAAGAGACATCCACCCCTCCCCTTGCACCCTTCCTGCCCTTCCACACCCCCCCAGGTGGCCCCACCTCTTTTCACCTGCCTTGTCCACTATCGACGGGTCTAGTTCCAGGTGTGGTGCCTGCTGCAGCCAATCACACAAGAGTAGCAGTTGGCCGCTATCTTGGAAGTCCTGTATCCATCCTGTCTGCGGTTTCGCGCCACCACCGACCAGCAGGCGCCAGGCCCTCTTACTGCCCGCTCCAGGTGGTGTCTGTTAATCGACCCTCAGCAACGAACCAGGAGACTACCAGACCTGTTTCTGCAGCTTAAACACCAGACGTCAAAGGCGACGTCGTCGAACCAGATCCTGCAGTCTCCGGAGATGCTTTGAGCTCTCGCACTTGGAAGCCTTTTTTTTTTTTTTTTTTTTTTTTTTTTTTCGTTGGTTCTTGGCCTCCAGACAGGGCGGTCGGTCACGCAGCGTTAGACAAGTCAGAACATCATTGCTGGCTCTCCGCCGCGCGCGAGAATCCAACATCATGGGCTCGACGTATCTTCCGCCAGACGTGTCCCAACCACTGCCTCTGCCTGGACCCTCTTATCCTCCCCAAGGGTCTAGGGCTTCTTCAAGCCATCAGGCCTTTGGCCACCCTGTTCATGGCTACGAAAGCCATCAGAGCCTTCAGAGTCTTCAAAATCATCAGATTCATCAGATTCATCAGAGCCATCAGAGCCATCAGAGCCATCAGAGCCATCAGAGCCATCAGAGCCATCAGAGCCATCAGAGCCATCAGAGCCATCAGAACCATCAGAGCCATCAGAGCCATCAACAAGCACAGCAACAGCCCCATCATCATCTACGACAAAGGCATCCGACTCAACACCATGAAACACACAGCAGTCATATAGCCAACCCGCCTCCTTCCACACATTCACACTCGCTCGCCCAGCATGTCCGACCCCATGCTGCTTCTTCTCACGGCTCGTTGCAGCATCATCTGCCTTCACCACAAATGCCCCCTCCACCTTATCATGTCTCTAGGCAGGATGACGCTCGGCAGAACCCTCCCGGTCTTCCAGCTCCTTCGATGTCGGTTAAGCCCGCGGGAAATCAAAAGCTGATGGTCTCCCCATTCTCAAAGATTGACGAGGCTACCGGTCGCAAGTATCAGTGAGTTTTTCTTTTCCTCTGGCGCCTACTCAGATTTATGTGTGTCTTCACGGAGACTGACAAGTACGAGGCTTGATGTTGTTCAACAGCCTAAACGGGCACGCATGTGCGGATTCGGGGACAAAGTAAGTCTTATAAAAAACAGACACAGCATATCAATTTTCGTTTCTTTTTTAACACGCGTTAGGATCGCCGACCTATCACACCCCCTCCATGTGTCCGGTTGATCATCACGGATGTTGCGACGGGCAAGGAAATTGATTGCAAGTAAGTCCTCTCTCCTCTCGCGCGGTAAAAAGGGAAAAGAAAAACCAAAGCCATTCTCGACATGATTCCCAACCCACTAATGCTTGAACAGCGATGTCGATCATTCCATGTTTGTGCTCAATGTCGATCTTTGGAACGAAGATGGCACCAAAGAAGTAAACCTCGTTCGCTCCTCTGCTGGCAGCCCATCCATTTCCTCAACTATTCCATATTCATACACGACCCTTGGCAGCGGGGAAGCTGGAATGATCCCGTATACGCAACACGTTCTTTCATCCAGCCGAGACGCAGCTTTTAATCAGCCTCAGGGGGTCGCCTATGGACAGGACTTTCAAATTCAATCCAGCTATGGCCAAGGTGCGACGGAGTTCTTTTTTTTTTTTTTTTTTTTTTTTTTTTTTTCCCTCAATTTGCTCCGAGTGAAACAAATCTTAGAGAACACTGCTGACATCTGCCTCGTATAGCCCCTGCTTATCCTCCCAATAACTCTTATGGTCCACCGCAGCAATACTTTCCTCATCATCAAGCATATCGGTCCGATGCCGGAGTTCATCCTCTGTCTTCACAATCAAGTGTCTCTTCATACCACAGGAATAACAGTTCATGCGGCGCACCAAGTTATATTCAAGACCATAGCTCTCTGGCTCGGATGGCTATTGTTGGCGGGCAACCTCAGGGTATGTTTACTCGGAACCTGATTGGTAGTCTAGCGGCCAGTGCTTTCCGCTTGAGTGATACGGAGGATCGCATGGGAATATGGTTTGTTCTTCAAGATCTGAGTGTGCGAACTGAGGGTCCTTTTCGGTAGGTCATAAGCCCATTCCCCTTTATCCCCCTAGCATGATGATGCTTGTATAACCGGGCTCTAATTCAAAATCTCTGCCACATTTTAGATTGAGGTTTTCTTTTGTGAATGTTGGCCCGCCGGATGGTGCGCCTCGCGATGCAGGAGCGCCAAAGATCAACAAAAGCAGAGCACCAATTCTGGCCTGCTGCTTCAGCGAGGTTTTCAACGTGTATTCAGCGAAGAAGTTCCCTGGTGTGTGCGAGAGCACGTCGCTGAGCAAAACATTTGCCACACAAGGCATCAAGATACCGATCCGGAAAGATTCTAATATTAAGGGAGGAGATGATGACGACTATGGAGACTAGATGCGTCAAGGTCTCAGCCTTGAGAAAGGTGCATTGATGGGTCTTTGCTCAAAATATCGAGAGAACTCCCTTATGCGTTGGACATTTTCCTTTCGAAACTCAACGTCTAAAATAGTATGCTCTTGGGGTTCTTGACGAGTCTTGACAATCACCCAATGTGGGGGACTAAACCTGCCATGATCTTGTACACAATTCAAGAAATCTTGTGTCAGGGATGACGAAAACAAACGAGGTGCGAGGGCATATTTCCGACAGAGCTTGGTGCCAATCACCATGCAACACCCCTGTCGATGGTATGTTATTCAACGTTTGGGGGGGGCTTTCAAACAGTCCCTGCTTGTATCTGGGAGTCTGCGTCCTGTACCGAAGCTAGAAAAAGCTCTGCAAAGACTACAACTTTCGAGAAATTGCACATTTAAAACTACTGAATACCAAAACGACTGCAAATAATGCATTTGGGAATAATACACGATGTCGATCTGCTCAATTCTCTCAGAATGTGTGAACGACGTTGTAGAGGTTACAAAGCATGCTCATATGCTCATGTGGTTGATATGCGGTAAAATATTTTGCAGAAGCCTCAAAGTTTCAATGGTCTTGACTCTTGTATATAGATTGTATTTTGTGTGCTCAAGCCTGTGACATGTCGCAGCCGGTGAGTATTAGGTAGTTGCCCGTCTTTGCGGCTATGGACTTTGAGTGACGATGTAATCCTAGTTGACTGGCCGGCCTATTTTGACATAATGACGTGCACAATAGCACTTTTTTTTTAAAAAAAAGAAAAAAAAAGAAAAAGAAACGATTTAGTGAAACAATCTGAAGAACAGATCTTTTTTACATGAGGCGTTTGTAATCATCGATTCATCATTGATTTTGTGAAGGGAAAAAAAAAAAAAAAAAAAAAAAAAAAAAGAGAGAGAGAGAGAGAGAGAGAGAGTAAAATCCAAGAATAAAGAACCAGAGTAAAGAAAAAGAAACGAAAACCCTGCTGGCCTCTGAATCAGGAGCCGTCGTCGCACCACGGGCGTTTCACAACCCGTCGTGATTGGCCACAACCCGCCCAGCCACCAATGCATGCATACACACATGCATGGCATGTACGAATTCGTAAGTCGTGACCACACGCACACGCACACGCAAGCGCATCATGCAGCAGCAGCCCATGCATACAACCCCGCAAGTTGTCTCTCTCTCACTTTTTCTTTTTCTTTTGTTTTTTTTTTTTTCGTTCTGTTCGTTTCAAACCCGGCAGCTCGACCAACCCTCTCCGCCACCTACCGAGGCTGACTGACCTGCATTGTGCGTGCTCGCTTGGACAATCAGCGGCCGTCGGGTTGAATTCAGTTCTTCGTTTTGCCGCCGCCGAGAAACTTGGATTGCATTGCACTGCGTGGCCCATCTATCGCAAGCTATTGACGACGAAAGCCACGCAAGGCCGGCCACAACCATCTTGCCCCCCCCCCCCCCCCCCCCCCCCCTTTTCTCTTTTCCTTTTTCGCCGTCGCAGATCACGATCTCGGTGTTCTTTTATACGAAGAGAGCAAAGGGAAAAGTGACTGGTCAGGTCAAACAAGAGGTATACAGCCTCGGTCTTTGCAATCGGAGATTTCTTTTTACTTATTTATTTTTGGCTTCTTTCTTCCCACTGTGTCGGTCTGTACAATTGAACCCCGATAGAACAAAGACGGGAATATATATATATATATACAAGAACAGAAAAAGAAAAGAAAAGAAGAAGGAAAATGGCCCAGAAATCGGACCCGAACCGACCGACAATGACCTCGCAGCTATCGTCGCATGGTCGCGGCGGCGCAGGCAACATGGCTGATGCGTCCAAATCACCCAAACTCCACGCATCAGACCTCGAGACGCCGGTGCTGACGAAACCCGTCGTTACTACTGGCCGAGGCGGCACTGGGAACATGGCCAAGAATGATGATCCGCAGGCAACGCGCTTGCGACAGGATGTTGAGGCGTAAGTACCTGCATCGGAACCACCTCCTCTCCCCCCCCCCCCTGTCACTGTCTACCCTACCTGGGTACCTTGCGTTAGTAGGTCCTTGGGTAGAAAGGATCTGGCCGGGTACTGTAGCTATCTCCCTAGACAAACACCCCGTAAAAACAAAAACGCTTACATCTGTTCCCCTTTTCCCCATACTCAGAGTCCCAAAGCGCTACAGCTCCGGCGCCCAACATACCGGCCGTGGCGGCGCAGGCAACGTTGTTCGAGAACACGAAGAGCTGTCCGAACTCGCCCGTCAGACCAGCAAAGAACAAGCGATTGAGGACGATTCTAGTGATGCCGCTGCTGCTCCAACTGCTGCCTCTCCAGATGCAGACTTGACTGCAGCAAAACGCAAGCACTGGCTGTTTGGGAAAAAGGGATAAAAGAAAACCCTTGAGTCATGAGCGGGTGCCTCTCAACGAGCCAAGCTCCTGGTTGCCTTTCTAAAACGGTTCGTCCACCATACGAACTCTTTGGACTGGACCCTTGGCAAGTTATACTTGTATTTGAGTTTATCTTCTTTTTTTCGCTGGTTTCTTTCTATTCTATTTCCCTTCTCTTGTGCACAGTCCGCTGTTTCGCCACCAATTTTTTCGTTCTCGCTCCGTCACGCAACTCTATTTTTGGTCCTCGGGTATGGTTCATTTTCGCTTTTCTTGTTCACCGGGCTTGGTGTCACAGAGTGTCACTTGCGTCACTTCACGTCTCTGAGCATGGTGTTCTGGGATCACGTGCATCATACTCTCTCCTTTCTACTGCAGCGTCGGCGTCGGCGCAACTGGATTGCAGTTTTGGGGTGCAGGGACGGTTCTTCGTCATCGTGGACATGTATTCCTGCGTATATAAGACGTTTTTGTTTTGGTTCTACTTTATTCTTTTTTTTTTTTGGAACAAAAAAAAATTCGCGAGTTCCTTCATTCAGGATCCATGTCTGAGTCTAAGATGGAAGCAGATGCTACGTGGCGACGGCCGAGCTTCTATCAATGCAAGTGCCCGAGCTTCCCTCCTTTGATGAAAATATGAACGTGTTCAACGTCGAGACACATGCCGTAGTCAAGATATTCCTAGGTGTAACGATCAACGCGGTCGGCTAGAGCATAGAAATATGTATACAGCCTGACGAAGAGATGGACATTCAACTCTTGGTCAAGCGATGTACTTCTTCGAAAAAGTGCTTCAGGTTGTCGGGGTCAACACCCGGTGTGATTCCTAGCATAGCAAAAGTCGTTAGAATCTCGGGTTTTGAGTCCATTCAA
>SRPU01000433.1:0-19026 GCA_018360185.1 Claviceps lovelessii | reverse complement strand
TCTTTTTTTTTTTTTTTTTTTTTTTTTTTTTTTTGCCTTTCTTCCTCCCTGGCCTCGCTGGCAACACCACACAACCCAGTCCGTCCATCGCAGCGACAAGGTCTCGTGCTCGCTCGTCCGTGAACACCAAATCTCCGTCAAATCAAAGTTTCATGTGGGACCAGCGTGTTGCGCACTGGGCACTGCGCAGCCAACATTGGAGACCATTTCAACTTTGATTGATTTGATTGTTGTCTTTCACTGTCCCTGTTCTCTTCATGGCTTTGCCGACGAGTTCACAGGAGAGAAAGAGCCTTGACGCGACTACCGTGGTCTCGCTTCGGCGACGGGTTGTCGCTGTTTTGTTCCTTGCTTTGATGCCATCTAAGCCAAAATCCATAATGTTTCATGATGATGATGATGCTTCATTTGGAACGGTGCCCGGGTGTTGTGCGAATTCTCAACATACATGTCTCCGGCCAATGCTCCCTTTGTCATAGAATCTCTGAAAGAGATCACAACGGTGGCCTTTGGCTATGTGCAATCTTCAATCGTGCTCATAAAGAAGCAAGATTACTGAATCAAGAAAATGCCATCACATTCTGTAATCTGACCTCCATCCCATCATGTCACTTACAAAGGGCCGACATGTACAAATTGAGAATGTGCCATGCCATCGTTCACCTAGGAATGTCTTGTCTGTCCAACATCGCATTTCGCCGCGCATGATTCTTAAAGCTTTTTGCTATTCATCAATACCGGTCTGTTATATAAATCACAAACTTTGAACATTCAAAACCATGCTACCGTACATCATATATGGCCTTACTTCTCTTTACCAACACTGGCATGCACAAAGGCAAAAGACATGCCAAACCGCCGCCTCTAGTCGACACGCTTGGCAGCTCATAGAACCGATGCCTCCTCCATACTATCTCGAGATCCAGTCCCCAACAAACCACAAAGCTGCCCATTGGCATAAAGCTCATTTTCGAACCAGCATGTCTTTCACCTGGATGCATCAGCACGACATATTCGGAAATCGGGTACGGGTAGCTCTTCAGCAGAAGCGATGATCGAATCTCTCATCTACTGGCTAAACGAGTAGATTTCTCACTTGTTGCTATACTGCTTGCCGAAGGGGGTCTTGTTGAAGCTGCGAATTCTCGATCGTCTTGTATATATTTGTCTTGCGCTTGGAGAAATGTCATGCAGGTATCTTTATTTTGTTTTTTGCTCCAGGTTTCAATGAGTGGCGGTTTCTTATAATTTCAACGTTTCTCAACAAAGCCTTCGAGACAAAAAAAAAAACGAAAACGAAAACACTCAGTTCCAGAGACAACAGTGGTGAAGGATCGGTGCCACAGTGTTACCTGTTCATGTTTTCTTGGAGCCAGTTAGATAAAGACATCGAGTCCTGCGACTAACCCCTACTTTTATACGTTCATCATCGTTGGTACGCATACACGGTATCTTCCTTTAGTCAGATAGATTCCGCCTCCCACTGTAAGTGTAGGCAGATAACGATAATAGTCCGTCGGGTACTATTATAAACATCGTGTTTCGGTCCTCGAATGAGAGGCGTTTTTGGAGACCGATCAGAAAGTCACAAAGTCCTGATGCGAGGATCAACGGCAAGACCATGTATGCGCTTTCGAGACGAAGAGGAAACTGATCATGGTCCTTGACTACCTACCTACCTATCTTCTGGTCCAACATGTATCCTACACGGAGCCAATGTCGGCTATTGACCTCAAAATCCATTCTCTTCAGGGTAGGATATTTTTCGTAGTAAAGACACATGCGCGTGAAATGACGAAGTCGCCGTTCGGACACTGGCCGGATATGAAAGTGAAAGGCCCCCGCTAAAAAGGTCCAAGTCAAAGAAGCTCAAGCTAAGCAGCCAATCAGACTTCGTCTTGCCACCCCCGGTCTCTCTGTTCACGCTAACGTTCACAATGTGGTGCAAGTCTCATGGCATCATTCACCAAGAACTTACTCTCTGAGCAATCATGACCCTGACAAAGCATCTTCTTCGCCGCGTCATACGCCTCGTGCAAATTGGCCTCCCGTATGCATCTTGGCGAAATATCACTTCTCTTCTTTTGCTCTCATCGATCCCACAGAGACAGCTTGTCGTCCATCGGGAGTGACGTCAACAGTCGACAATCGCTGACAATACCACATGACATGAACTCGAGGCTGAAGCAATTGAGTAGCGCGAGGCATCGACGGCATCTGTCATCGCGGTCTTGAAACAGGAACGGTCTCGTGAAGTTGCGGGGACCTCTGTATATTATACACCGCGCTCGACTCGAGTGCTCTTGCGGTCTTTCTCAACATGAAACCCGACGTAGAGCATCCGCACGGTGCGTCTGGATCAAGCCATGAATCCCCTGTCGAAAATATGGTTGGAACGGCTCGAAAAGAGCCGGCAACAGGAATCTCAGAGAGCGAGAAGCCGGAAACCGAGCCGAACAATTTGACAGAGGAAGATGCCCTGAGAAATCTCACAGGCACTGTCAGAGACCAGGACGACTTGGAGCGGGATATTACTATACAAGCAAATGCGGCACTGATGGAAGCTGAAGACAAGAAGGATCAAAATCGGATAAGTAAACTAGACTTGACCAGGCAGAAACTGAAGTCCCAGCTCGACAAGGACAAAAAGAGACTGGACCGGGTATCCGGAAATCCATACCAATCGCGTAATGTCCAGAAAGAAATTGCAAAGCTGGAAGCCGAACTGTCGCAAGTCTCAAACGACATCAGCGATTTCCAGGCACGAATTGATAGGAGACATGAAGAGGATCCCCTGGTGGATGTCCATCAGCCCAAATCCAAGAGGCTTCCTGGCGAGAGCCATCGCGACTATCTCATCAGAACTGGAAAGATCACCCCTTTCGCCAAAATTGGCGGACCTCGACCACAGGGCATAGAGGGACAACTTGCCGACACAATTCTCGAGGCGGAAGAAGAGGCTGCGGTGGAACAGTTGGATAAAGATTTTGAAGGTCCAACCTCTCACCAGCTCTTGCGACGGCCAGGCTTTACCGATGATGTAGTCGATGGGAATAAAAGATCCTCTACGACTGCGGTGGAGGCGGAGTTCTCGCTGCGACCGCGCAAGAAGCAGCGAACAGGACGAGAGCGCAGTCCGTCAGCAGATTTCGTGCCCGAAGCATCGTCAGAATCAGACTTTGGAGAGTTGACAATATCGCAACAGGGAAATGAGGAAGACTTGATTCGTCGAGAACGTCGTAAGGCCAAGGCAAAGTCAAGGGGCCAGCAGCCCGAGGGCATCGATCTCAGCAAGCTGGATGATGGCAATGAGATGTTATACAAACGAAGATTGAGCGACTGGATCTCGAGACGGAGTCGGGCTAGAAGGGCACGACGCCAAGCAACAGGCGACGGGGATCATCCGTCCCAAGTCGAAAGCGGAGATGAGGAGGAGTGGCTAAAACCATCGCCAGACTATGCAGATCATCATATTGACGACAATTTGAAGATGCCCGGTGACATTCATCCTTCTCTTTTCGGGTACCAGAAAACAGGGGTGCAGTGGCTCGCCGAACTGTACAAGCAAAATGTGGGAGGCATCGTTGGCGATGAGATGGGACTGGGCAAAACTGTTCAGCTGATAGCTTTCATTGCTGCATTGCACCACAGCAATAAGTTGAGGCGTCCCGTCATCGTCGTTGCGCCTGCTACATTGCTCCGACAGTGGGTCAGCGAGTTTCACCGTTGGTGGCCGCCTCTCAGAGTCTCTATCCTGCATTCATCTGGCAGTGGTATGATGAATCCCAGGTTGGAGGACGAGTATGACCTTGACCACTACCAGCCAGTTGCGAATAAATCACTCAGCGCCGCGCGAAGGATAGTCGCGGGTGTGGTTGACAATGGCCACGTTCTGGTAACTACTTACACTGGATTACAAACATACGCCGAGGAGCTTTTGCATATAGAATGGGATTATGCCGTACTTGATGAAGGTCACAAAATCAGGAACCCCAACGCAGAAATAACCGTCTCTTGCAAAGAGTTGAATACGCCCAATCGGGTTATACTTTCTGGCACGCCTGTGCAGAACAATCTTACTGAATTATGGTCTTTGTTTGATTTCATCTATCCAATGCGGCTGGGTACTCTCGTCAACTTTCGCGCACAATTCGAAATACCTATACGACAAGGTGGTTATGCAAATGCATCCAATCTCCAGGTTATGACCGCTGAAAAGTGTGCCGAGGCGCTCAAAGAAACGATAAGCCAATATCTGCTGCAGCGTCTCAAGGTCGACGTGGCTGCTGATTTGCCCGAGAAGACGGAACAAGTCTTATTTTGCAAATTGACAGATGGTCAGCGGAAGGCCTATGAGACATTTCTAGGCTCTGATGAGGTTTCTGCAATCTTGAATAAGAGGCGACAATCACTCTATGGAATCGACATTCTGCGAAAGATATGCAACCATCCCGATTTGCTGGACAAGAGCTTGGCTGGCAAGCCTGGGTACAATTTCGGCAGCCCAAAACTCTCGGCCAAACTTCAGCTGACCAAGGACCTGCTGCAAAAGGTCATGATACCCAATGGTCATAAGACGTTGCTCTTCTCCCAGGGAAAGCTTATGCTCAACATCATCGAAAAATGTATGCGCGACTGCGATATAACCTATGTACGGATGGATGGAGAAACTCCAGTCGACCATCGACAGCCGATGATCGACAAGTTCAATACAGACCCTTCGATCCACGTATTTCTCATGACCACTCGAACTGGTGGGCTGGGAACAAACTTGACGGGCGCTGATCGAATCATCATCTTTGACCCAGATTGGAACCCGTCCACGGACTTGCAGGCCCGGGAGAGAGCATGGCGATTGGGACAGAACAAGCCCGTCAAAATATACCGATTAATGACGGAGGGTACCATTGAAGAAAAAATCTATCACCGACAAATTTTCAAGCAGTTTATGACGAACAAGGTGCTCAAAGATCCAAAACAACGAAGCTCATACGACTTATCTGATCTGTACGATTTGTTCACCTACAACGCCGGTGACGCAGCGGCAGCTCAGCGGAGTGAGGTTTTCAAAGGCGCCGAAGTGGGAATTCCGGCCCAGGATGCAGAAGATGCAGAGAAAGACGCCGTGAACAAGAAGAAATCGGCTTCAGTCGCCGGCGCCAGGACAAATGACGACGACACGGAGAAACAAGAACTGCAGAAGATGAAAGTAGTCGCGGCCATGGAAGAATTCCATGAAGATCAATCAATCCACGACGAGAGGCGAATGCTAGAGGGCATATTTTCGCGATCAGTCAACAGCGCCTACGATCATGACCAGATTGTAAACGGGCCCCAAAAAGCCAAAGCCGATATCGGTGTTCTCCGGCAGGAGGCAAATGAGGTAGCCCGCCAGGCAGCAGCTCACCTCAAACACGCCGCTGAAGTGGCTCGAAATGTTCCCATCGGAACGGTCACTTGGACCGGAGAAGTTGGATCGGGAGGACGCCCCGGCAGTAACAGACGTCGGGGGGGACCGAGCTCAGCCGGCATCATGAACAATTTGGCGAACCGACAGGGCCTCGATGTTGTTAGTGCGAGCAGTTCTCGCTCGGGAACGCCCACTGTCGATAAAAATCTCAAGTCCAAGGATTTTATGGTCATGATCAAGACGTTCATCAATAGGCACGGGGGACGAGTTCCGAGCAAGATGCTGGTTGATCATTTCAATACTTACTGCCCGGGGAAGAAACAGAGTGACGAATTTAAGACGGCGTTGGACAGGATCGCGGTCTTGAACAAGACTGGTGGTGCTGGGCGTGGCATGTGGACGCTCAAGCCAGGCATAAAATAAGGAAAAAGTGAAAAGACAAAGCAAAGTAGAGAACTGGATACCTTGTAGATGGGTTGTTATGACTTATGAGGCCAAAAATTCTGGTAGCTAGAGGGGGTGACCACCTCCCTCTTTTCATGTTAGTTTTGTTTGCAGTTGCTGCCATTATGGGCGGTGAGCTTAACATGGGTCCGTGGTACAGGACGAGATATGTCTTGTGACTAGAGAGCAAACATTTCACACGAGCGAGGCACTCAACCGGGGACTTGAAATACTGTTCAAAGGCCTGCGTCGGGCGGCGAATTCATATCCGTCTACCTAGCAGCTCGCCAAAGCACCCGCTAATCGGGTGTGACAGAGCACAGTAGAAGTGGAGACCAGGCACTATGGCCGTTCCCCTCGTTTTTCTCAACGCCAAAGAGAAACCAGATAGCGAAACTCCAGTCCAAACCAAGCCAAGTCCATTCGCCATGAGCGGACGCTCAGAGACGACGACCACGGCGACCACCCTTTCTGCGGGTAGAGTCGGAAGGAGTAGGAGTGACGTCCTCAATGCGGCCAATCTTCATGCCGGCACGGGCGAGGGCACGGAGAGCGGACTGAGCACCGGGACCGGGGGTCTTGGTGCCGTTACCTGAAGCGTTACATGTTAGACTACTGTGCATTGACGATATTTGGTTCATCTTTCGAATCTCGGGGGAGAAAAAAGACGTGATGTGCGGGCAAATACATACCACCAGTGGCACGGATCTTGATGTGAAGGGCGTTGATGCCCAGCTCCTTGCATCGCGCAGCGACGTCCTGAGCAGCCAACATGGCAGCGTAGGGGGAGGACTCGTCACGGTCGGCCTTGACCTTCATACCACCAGTCACACGGGTGATGGTCTCGCGACCACTATTGAGGATGTTAGAATGCCCACGTTCGTGTATCGTCGTTTAAAAAAAAAAAGGCCTCCAGAAAGCAGTTGAACACAAAAGGTTGTGCTAATTCGGTGATTGACGAACCTAAGATCGGTGACGTGAACGAAGGTATCGTTGAACGAGGCGAAGATACGAGCGACGCCGAAGACGAGCTCGCCTGTGAACGAGAGTCAGTATATCAAATCTTCAAGATGAGTGGGCCGTCCATGATGTAGTTGACGGGATGAGTTTCTGCAAAACCGACGCAGACGTACCATCGCGAACGGAGGGCCCAAGGGAGATGTTCTCCTTGGGGGCGGCGGGGGTTCTCTTGGGAGGCATCTTGAATCGGGCGTCTGGTTTCTCGACAATGGCAGTTGGAAATGAGGAACCAATTCTCCGCCCAAAATTGTCGCGATAGGCGCTGCGTTGATGTGGATTCACGCGGGCGGGTGGTGGGAGGCGGTGGCGTATGGCAGAAAATGGAAAAGATTTTGTGTGGACAGCAGCAAAACCCTACCCTAGCTTTTGAATTTGGTGGAACGGGACGCAGGAGCCCACTTCCCAACCGTTCCCCACCCGAAGTAGACGAATGTGGGAAAGGAAAAAAAAAAAAAAACGAAAGGCATCGAGCCGGATTCCTTTGCTTCGACCCTCTCTCTCTTTCCTCCTTTTCCCATCCACGCCAATACTAACCCCGACTTCACGTCCAATAGCCACAGTCGCGACAATGGGTGCCACGTATGTTAATCCTTCTTGAATGTCTCGCTGGCATGGACATCAATTCCGGTTCCGAGCTCCTTTGGCAGATTGTTCGTGGTCCTCTCGCTGGACAGGAAATCTTTGACTGAGGTCCTTCATGAGGAGACGTCAAGTTTGAAAGATCCTGTCAGCTCGATCTCTCTCAACCATCTCCCTCCGTTATTCAGGCCTGGAACATGAGCTTGCGAACTCAGAGACGATGGTCGAGGTGTTGGAGATGAAGAATTGTCGTCAATTCTTCCCTCTTAAATTCATTGTTGCTTCGATGAACCTTTCTTTTGTCTTGGCTGTTCGTTGTGGACGATCCCAGCCAAGAGGGTTCTTGCAATGAATTCTTCCCAAGCTTCCGTGAGGGGTTGTTGTCGGATGAGTGTTACAGACAGCGGGATGCTCGACGGGCAAGAAATTGTTGTCGGAGTTCTTCTTCCCCTGTCCTTCTCACCGATTAAATACTTATTCGAGTCAGCCAAAGCAGAGAATGTCGCGCTTCAGCTACAGTTCTCGCACCGGCGCTCTTGTTCATACCTGAGAGTATGCCGGACCCCGTACTAATCTGACTTGCCATGTAGTACCGTCCCCACCAACGACCAGATCTTGGTCCCCGAGACTTTGCTCAAGAAGCGCAAGTCCCAGGAGAAGGCTCGCGCGGAGCGCACCGATGCCATCCAGAAGCGCAAGGCTGTACGTATAACCTCCCTGATGTTTTTTTTTTGGCAGTATGATGCACAACAAACCTATCAACTAGACTTTGTCGATGTTGTTGATTTTTATACCTTCTTTCGGGTCTGATAATGCACGCCAAGCAATCATTTTCGCATGCTCCTCCTCATCATCGGCGATAGCCTTGCTGACTTTCGTCTTTTAACCAGGCCAACAAGGAGAAGCGTGGAGTCATCTTCAAGCGTGCTGAGAAGTACGTTCAGGAGTACCGGGAGGCGGAGCGCGAGAAGGTTCGCCTTCACCGTGTCGCCAAGCAGAACGACTCTGCCTACATTCCTGCCGAGTCCAAGTTGATCTTCGTCGTCCGTATCAAGGGTATCAACAAGATGCCCCCCAAGCCCCGCAAGACCCTTCAGCTTCTCCGTCTTCTCCAAATCAACAACGGTGTTTTCATCAAGGCCACCAAGGCCACCACCGAGATGTTGAAGATTGTTGAGCCCTGGGTCGCCTACGGTTACCCCAACCTCAAGACTGTCAAGGAGCTCGTCTACAAGCGTGGTTACGGCAAGGTCAACAAGCAGCGCACTGCTCTGACCGACAACTCCATCATTGAGGACAACCTCGGCAAGTACGGCATTGTCTGCATGGAGGATCTTGTTCACGAGATCTTCACTGTTGGCCCCAACTTCAAGCAGGCCTCCAACTTCCTGTGGCCCTTCAAGCTCTCCAACCCCACTGGTGGATTCCGCACCCGCAAGTTCAAGCACTTCATCGAGGGTGGTGATCTTGGCAACCGTGAGGAGCACATCAACTCCCTCGTCCGCCAGATGAACTAGAGAGCAGTAGCAAATAAAACGTGTGGCTTTAGATATGACCACCGGATTGGGTTTCGGTATGGATAAAATTGTTTTTTAATGGCATGGTCGCTTGGCGTTTCTTACATGAAAAGGTTGTAGATAATTGATATCCTTGATGAATGACACAAAAGCGTTCCACATGTCAGCCGTGATTCCCATTCGTAAATCTGGACAAATGCTTGACGTATCATTGATTGCACCATTTGGTTGCGATTAACCAGTGACGGGATTTTTCAATGGTGGAGTATCCGAATATGAATGAAGAAAAGGTGAAAAAAACAAGAGAAGGGAAGAGTCGTCTAATATTAGTGATGCTTGGCCATGAACGACTAAATGCTTCGAAGTGATTTTTGTTCTATTTACTACACTTTATCCCCCCCCCCCCCCAAAAAAAAATGCCCAGCCCATATATTGCCTACCGCGTCACAACTTGATATCAAAACTTGTGCCACAACCACAACTACTCGTTGCCAAAGGGTTGTCCACAATCTTGAACTGCGACCCAATCAGCTCCTGAGTAAAGTCTACCTTGCTGCCTTTCAGTAAATCCAACGATGCTTCATCCAAGATGATTCTGGCCTCCGTTGAGGAAGACGGAGTGGATCTTTCGTCGTCGTCCGGGGAGAATTGAAAAACGGAATCGTCGTCGCTCACCACCGTTGACCACTCCGCCGTGTCTTTGGCAGGAATCGTAACGAGGCTCATGAGATATTGAAAGCCATGACAGCCACCGCTCTCGACTTGTATGCGTAGCGCCAGGTTCGGATTTTTGTCCTTCTTCATGATGTCCGATAAACGCTGCCACGTGTGAGCAATTAGCTTGATTTTCTTTCTTTCTTTTTTTTTCTTCTGTCTTTTGTTAATTCCAGGCACGGAGTCCACGCACCTTTGCTGCTCTGGGTGTTATTTCCAACATCATTGGTTTCCCATCTTGATCTGTTTGCGGATTCAAGACGCATGTCGTGGCTCTTTGAGTGGCCGTCGCTGTGAAGGTTCTTTGTTGCGGCTGTGGAATGAAAACATGGTGAACTGCGGGTTTTCGTATTGAATGGCACGCAACATGGTGATTCCTCGACGAGCGTAGAGGATGTGCAGCACGGCGATCGGTCTTGGTGACGGCCCGCGGGAGTAGGAACTCCAGAGGCACAGACGGTCGTTGAGTCGCAGTGGTTGAGTATGCGCGATTTGCGATGCGTAAGAACAACCTGGCGGCCGATGAGGCGACATTTGCGCAATTCAGACTGGCCATGGTGGTATATCAATTGCAAGAGAGCGAGGCGTTCGTGGGACAAGTCACCGGCCAAGATGATAAGTGGTTCAAATCTGACGTGTAGCCCGCCGGGTCACGACAAACATGACGCCTTCACGCCGTCAGCCGATGATGGTTTCCTGGTTGGTAAACTGTTTGTAATGCAGCTGATTGGAGGCACTGATGCACATGCATGGAAAAACGTAACGACCGATTCGCTGACATAAGCACCCACAAAAAGTCAAAGAAATGGCAAGGGGTGTGGTTCGGGACAGAGGCATGGCTGCTAGCGCCCAGCGGTCGTGCGTCCTGAAATGCAGCGGCCTAAGTGTATGGATTGATGATTGTTGCTTTTACTGTGCATGTGTTCGCTAAGCCCCAAGTTGCGCGCCCCACCTCCCACCAAAAATCATCAATTTTCGACCCTCAGGAGCCAGAGGAGCCAGACTCGACTCTCGACCCCGCGCATCGCAACCTCGCGGCAACTCCATATCTCTGCCCTCGAACTCGTCGAGGCGATACATATTCGACCGGGGATTAGCGTCAAACAGAAAATACCCGCCCACCATGTCTCGATTCTTCCGTGGTGGAGAGGATAGCTCCAGCGACAGTTCCTCTGATGAGGAAGAGCTTTACTCTGACGAGGAGCAGCAACAGCAGCAGCAGGGCTCCGACCAAGATGACTCCGACGATTCCGACGACATGAATGACTCTGACGACAGCGATGATTCTTCCAGCGATGACGGGGCCGGTGGTGCCAACCGTTTCTTGAGGGACGCCGCGTCAGACAGTGAGAGTGAGGAGGAAGAAGTCAGAGCAAAGGTCAAGAGTGCCAAGGACAAGCGTCTGGACGAGCTTGACGCCTCGATCAAGCAGATTGAGAATGGACAGAAGAATGGCGACTGGACTTTGATCTCAGCCGGTACGTGAAAAAAAAAAAAAACGATGGAGATATGCTGAAAAGGGAAATGAGGTTGCCTTTTATTGGCATATTCGAATGTACATGTGCACTCTCTCCGAGGTTCTTTGCTAACAAACATGTTTTGTGTGCAGAATTCGATAAACTTAGCCGACAAGTTTCTCGTATGCAGGATGGCCGTAAAACCCCCAAATCATATATCCGAACCATCGCTGAACTGGACGATTTCATGAACGAGGCCTTGGCCAAGCAAAAAGTCACACCCAAGAAAATGAATGCCACTCAGGCCCGTGGTCTGAACGCTGTGAAGCAAAAGATCAAGAAGACTAGCAAAGAGTACCAGACAGAAATTGACGCCTACAGAGCAGACAAGGATGGTTTCATGGAGTCCGATGATGAGGAGCCGGAGCCTGTTGCCAAGCCCAAGAAGGTTGTCAAGCTCGAGGACGACGTTGCACCGGCTGAGGAACTTGCTGATGACGGCTTCGCCACGGTTGGAAAGGGTGGTCGCACTCTCCAGTATACCCCGGAGAGCATCTTCAAGCATCTGCGTGGTATCATGGAGTCTCGTGGCAAGAAGAACACAGACCGTCTTGAGCAAATCAAGGTGATGGAAAAACTCAGCGAAATCGCCAACACACCCTACCAGCAAATCCGTGTGTTACTCGCCATTGTCTCTGCTCGCTTCGACCTTAGTGCCGGCACCTCCAACGTGATGCCGCTAGAGCACTGGAAGGCTGCCGAGAAGGAGCTGTCTCTGTTGTTGACGGTTCTCGGTAAGAACGAGGACTACGTGGTCGTTGAGAATGTCGAGGAGTGGGACGACGATGAGAAGCCTCCCAGCCTTCAACCCGGCGAGAAGTACATCAAGGTCGCCGGTAGCGTCGTCTCGTACGTGGAACGACTGGATGACGAGCTCGTGCGCTCTCTGCAAAGCATTGACCCTCATACCTCTGAATATATTGAGCGCCTGCAGGACGAGGGCTCTCTGTACAACATCGTCTTCCGTACCCAGTTGTATTATGAGCGTCTTCGAGTCGACGAGACTCTGGAGATTCCTCAGGACAGCGTCAACCGTATCGTTATGAGACGTCTTGAGCACGTCTACTTCAAGGTAAGGATCCTCCTCCCCCTAAAAGGGAAAAAGAAGAAGAAGATGATGATGAAAAGGACAAAGAAGAAGAAAAAGAAAGCGTTGATTTACGGATCGAGTTTATATGCTAACCACTCACGTAGCCCGCTCAAGTCATCAAAACGTTGGAGGATAACTGCGCAAAAGCTGTCGAGGAGGAGACGGACTCGGTCATCACTCCCCGCGGCAAGTCTGAGGATGCCAACGGCCTGGTCAATATTCTCTGCAACTACCTGTTCAGCAATAGCGACGGCATTATCCGCGCGCGTGCCATGTTGTCCCAGGTTTACTTCCTCGCTCTCCACGGCGACTACTACAAGGCTCGTGACATGATGCTCATGTCTCACTTGCAGGACACCATCCCCAACTTCGACGTGCAGTCACAGATTCTCTACAACCGAACTCTTGTTCAGGTCGGTCTGTGTGCGTTCCGCAAGGGCCTCGTCTATGACGCGCAGAATACCCTCCAGGACATCTGTGGCTCTGGTCGTCAAAAGGAACTTTTGGCTCAGGGTGTCATGATGCAGCGATACAGCCAGGTGTCTCCTGAGCAGGAGCGACTGGAGAAGCAACGTCAGCTTCCCTTCCACATGCACATCAATCTGGAGCTTTTGGAGTGTGTGTATCTTACGTGCAGCATGCTTCTCGAGATTCCTCTGCTGGCCCAGACCGGATCTTCTCCTGATATCAAGAAGCGCATCATCAGCAAGACGTATAGACGCATGCTTGAGTATCACGAGCGACAGATCTTCACTGGACCGCCCGAGAACACGAGAGACCACGTGATGCAGGCGTCCAAGGCGCTGGCTGCAGGCGAGTGGAAGAAGGCGACGACGTTTATCCACAGCATCAAGATCTGGGAATTAATGCCCAATGCCGAGGACATCAAGACGATGCTCTCCAAGCAGATCCAAGAGGAAGGACTCCGGACGTATCTGTTCACGTATGCTCCTTTCTACGACACATTGGCGCTCGAGACGCTCAGCTCCATGTTTGAGCTGGATATCACCAAGGCCAGTGCCATTGTCAGCAAGATGATCAGCCACGAAGAGCTGGCGGCTTCCCTTGACCAGGTCACCAACAACGTCATCTTCCGCAAGGGAGTCGAGCTGAGCCGCCTGCAATCGTTGGCCCTGACACTCTCCGACAAGGCGAGCGCCCTCATCGAGACCAACGAGCGAACCCTCGAACAACGCACTCAAGGCACATCCAACGCGTTTGAGCGACAAGGAGGCCGCGGCCGGGGTGGCCGGGGTGGCGGTCGTGGCGGGGCCCGAGGCGGCGCTCGCACAGGCGGGAACCCCCAGCGACAAGCTGGCGGAACTCAATTCACTGGTGGTGCTCTGGGGGCTGCTGTGCGGGGTTGAGATTGCTGGAAAATATCAAAGATCAAAAAGGTCATCTGGCGAATATCACTTTTGGTGTGAAATGGAGAGAGCATCCGAATAAGAAAAGAGGCTTTTGACAAAAAGAAGATGGAGAGTTGTTTTTAAATTTGAGGCGTAGGCGAACAAATTTTCCGCGCTTTGGTGACACTTGGGAGGAGAGAAATTAAGCAAGTTCTTTTTTTTTTTTCGTGGCTCTCTGTCTCGCTGTCTATCCATCTGTCTCTGTGCCTCTGTGTCTCCCCCTTTTTTTCTTTTTTCTTTTTTTTACTACATTTGAAATTGTGTTTTATCCGTGTTAGCCCTACATGTCGTGCATCAAAACAGGATGGAGCTCGACGGGATGGATCAAAAAGTTTATGCGATCAAACTGGGACGATTCGCGTAATGGAGAATCATGACGGGGGGGGGAGGAGCAAGGTGCTAAGTTGTAGCTGGGTCCTTTTGCCTCTCGGACGTGCAGTGATGGTGCTGAGAATGGCTTGGGGATGGGGATGGGGAGACGAGCACATCATGGTTCGTAGACATGAGCAGCCTGGGTTATTGAATTTGAAAATATTCATCGTTGGGTTTGGATGTGCCTGGTGGACGTGACCGGGTGTGGTGTCGATGTGTGAGCACCGCGGGCAGAGCGCAGTCGAGCAGAGCAGGGGAACGTCTGATCCTCGCAGCCTCCGAGCCTCCGAGCCTCCCATCCTCCGATCCTCGGAGCGGCGCTCCGTAATTCCTGAACCGCGCCCCGCCTGGCCCTTGCCGAGGCAGTTGCGGCACTTGCCGGCAGCAAGCTCTGCGGTTTAATGTTCCTTTTCTTCTCCATCTCGTGAGGGCTTTCCCAGTTGATCAGCCTCAATTGCACCAGACACGTCCAGACAGGCTCAGCTGTCCTCGTCCGCCCCCATCCGAGAGGCAGGCCTCGACTCATCATCTATCGAAACCGCTCTGCCCCTTCCATCCATCTACCCGTCCCGCCCAAGGGAATCTCGCAGTCCACAGCCGACGAACCCCCCCCCCCCCCCCGCGACGGCACAAACGCTGCAGAAAGGGCCGCTCGAAAAAAAAAGGAGAGAAGGGCAAACGAAGGAGCAGGACAGAAAGCATTGGAAGAAGCGAAAAGAAAAGACAAGAAGAAGAAGAAATCACCATGAGCGCGCCCGAAACGTCCCCCTCTGCCTCGGCCGACGCGAGCGCACCCAAACCCCCGTCACCACCACGCCCGTCTGTCCTCGCCGCCGCTCCCTCCCGCATCGACTCCTTCCTCGTGCACCTGTCGCAATGCATGCAGACCCGCGCGGGCGCGGAAACCGTCCTCCTCTTCGCCTGCTACGCGACCCGCCTGACGGGCTCGCTGCTCGAGACGGCCGGCGGGCTCGCCATCCGCCAGTCGGCGCGGCGCCTCGTGGCGCTGGCGTACAAACTGCCCCCCGCGACCACGGTGGCCATGTCGTCGCCGGTGCCGCGGCCCTGGCTGGCGGCCCTGGCGCTGCAGCTGGGGGCGCGGTTCAAGCTGCTGTCGGGGCTGATCAGCGAGACGAGGACCATGGCGCGGCTCTGGGGTCTGTTGGGCCTGTACGGCGCGGTGAAGAAGCTGGTGGCGAGGCGGCAGCAGAGGAAGGGGGCAAAGGAGAAGGACGGTGACGCCGACGCCGACGCAGAAGCCACGTTTGACACGCTCGTCGCGGCCGCGCAACTGGCCGCCCTCATCGTCTTCCAGGCCGCCGAGAACGTGGCCTTTTTGGCCGGCAAAAAGGTGCTGCCCGTGCCGGCGGCCTCGCAGGCCCGGCTCGGGCTGCTGAGCGTGCGGGCATGGGGTCTCTACGTCGCCATGGAGGCGGCTCGGCTGCTGGTCGAGCGGCGCCGCAAGTTGTCGTCGTCGACGGCCAAGGAGACCGAGTGGCAGGCCCGGTGGGAAAAGAGCTTCTATCGGAATCTGGCCTGGGCGCCCTTGACGCTGCACTGGGGGTCCGGCACGGGGGGGTTTCTGCCGGACATGGCGATTTCGGTGCTGGGCTTTTATCCCGCCGTGGGGGCCATGACGGATTTGTGGAAGGAGACGCGGTGGTGATGTCGACGGGCGGGGGGGGGGTTCAAAAGCCTCGGTGTCATCTTTGTGCTTCTCTCTGATGTCCGTCTTCATTTATATATATATGTGTGTGTGTGTGTGTGCGTGTGTGTGTGTGTGCATAAAAGCAAGATTATATTTATGTTTATCCTGGTAGTCACACGTAGATACTTCAAGGGGTCAGCGGCGGAGCATGTCCATGCGAGGTAGTGCATGCTGGGCGTGAACATGGCGCGCATTGATCATCATCTTCGTCCTGATTACTGTTCATGGTGTATGCATCTGCTGCGTGGGATATCCAGCTACGTGTGGAAACGAGAGCAGAAGACGAAGGGGGGAGAGGGTGGTTAAAAAAAAAGAATGAAAGAAAGACCTGCGAGAGGGGCGCGAAAGAAATGGGAAAAAGAAAAGAAAGAATAGAAAAAGGGGCGCGAACGAAATAGGAAAAAGAAAAGAACGTTTTTTTATGAGAATAAAATACTATTGCATTCATGCCGGCAACACCATCATCTCCTCCTTACTCCAAACTCTCCGCATCCTTTCCCCCCCAAACAACCTCACCTCCTCATCCAGATGCTCCCACAGCACCCCGCCCCACGAATCCATCTTCTCCCTCAGGATCCCCATCTCCAGTTCCAGCTCCCCGCCGTGACACCTCCGCACGTAGTCCTCGAAGCCCACCAGACCCTCGTGGATAACGGGCATGCTGGCGCACGAGGCGGTCCCTCTGGGGTTCAGGGTCAAAGTCGGGCATCCGGGTCGCGAGCAGCGGGAAGATGTGGACTTCCTCGATAGAGTGGCGCGCCGTGAGGTGCTAGGTGAGGAAGATGGCCGTGGCGGGGCATTGCTTTTGGGTGAGGTTGGGGGGAAAGGAGGTGGTGGCGGCGGTGTGGAGGAGGGTCCAGGATTGGCGGAAGGAATCGTGCTTGGTTTTTTTTTTGGTTTTTTTTTTTTTAGTTTTTTAGTTTTTTAGTTTTTTCTTATATAATTTTTTTTTCTTATTCTTTTATTTTTGTTCATCTTGTTTTGTTTCGTCAGGGCCATGCGATAGAAGAGGCACGGAACGAAACGAACAAATTGGTCCATCCGCTCCGCCAAGCGGTTGTAGATTCGGGCGTCGTGGTCCGAGAGAGGCGCTTCGTCCCGGGCCAGTTGGGCAGGCGTGTGGGATGCCATTGTGGTGAGCCGTATTTGAGCCGACGAGACGAAGCAGACGTGAAGCACGTATGAATGACGAATCCTCCGGGGCCAGATAAGTGCACCGGGAGGACAAGAAATGAATATCCGACGGCGGGCCAGTGAGGTGCAAAGAAAGGACAGGAAAGGACAAATCGGGAAAGAAAATGTACAATGTAAACGTCGAGCGCCTACATGGCCAAATCATCCATCCGGGTAATGGTATAAAGGATGATGGATGGTCGATGATGGATGATGGATGATCGATCCACGCATGAGACGAGGACGACTCTTTTGAGTATCGGATGAGATAGATGGTCGACTCCAGAGTCCAATGCCTGCGATGGCTGACCAAGCGAGTGGGCCGGCCTCTAGCTGGCAGCTGGCAGCTGGCCGGCCGGCCGACCGACCGGCCAGACATCTCGTCAACATGTGATGCGTGAACGTGACGCGGCCAACAGCTGCCGACGGCCGTCCACGTCTTACAGCCCCAAGGTGGCCAATTGCACGGCCGCATAGGCCGGACAACAGGGTAGCACAGCGGCCGTGACAAAGGCGCCGTGGGCATTTCGTCGCAAGTGCTTCATGGCTCGCACGAGAAGCAGTCCTACTCCTGGACCTGGGCTGCTGGCGGATGCGGAGAGGACGGACGGCCAAGGCGAAGACGGGGACGAAGACGGGGACGAAGACGGGGACGAAGACGGGGACGAAGACGGGGACGAAGACGGGGACGAAGACGGAGATGAAGACGGAGATGAAGACAAGGACGTCGACGACGACAGCGAGGGCGAATCTTGTCCTGGCAGAGGCAGAAGCGGTATCTCGTCCTCTCCATGCGCCCGGCGCCGCCGGTACAGCAACGACTTCATCATGCGTTGACCGAGGACTCCTGCTCTCGAATCGCGATTTCTTGCCGGCCGGAATGGAAACCAGGGCGCCGCACTCGTCCGTTGCTGAACACATGTATATGCGCTGCCTGTGTAGATATATACTAAGTATGGAAACATGGAAATGCGAATGTACATTTGAATGTACGTGCATGTACCTCCATGTGCACATTGGCCGTGTTGGCACTGGCAGTTTCATCCGGGCCGAGTGCAACGACAACAACAAGACAGACACATCTGCGTGTCTCCTGTAACCTGGAACCTGTAACCTGTAACTCGTAACCCGTAACCCGTAACCCGTAACCTTTGACCGCATATCCCGTCTGCGTTGTGTGCGCGCTTTTCCAAGGCGCCCGCTGCCCGCTGCCATGCCACCGTCACACGTTGATTGTTCCCCGTCGTCCCCCCCCATCCGTTCATTCCCGCTTCATGGGCATATACCACATCCGGAACCGTGCCCCAGCAGTTCTCATTTCATGGGCACGTTCTCCAATATATATATATAATCTTTTTAATCGCGTCCTTGCGGGCCCTTCGAGCTCTCTCGGGCTTTCATCCTCTGGTCCGCCCGCCCCATCGACCCATCGGCCCATTCTCACGGTTCAGTGGCCGCCATATTGTAACCTTTTATATCCTCTGCGACTCCGTCGACGAGACCGTGGCATCTGCTCCAGACAGCCCATGTCCCGTGCTCGTGCTCGTGCTCGTCGAAGCAGGGTCCATGTCCCGGTACTGCGCCAGGAGACTCTCCCTGTCCTTGTCCGAGCAGTTGAGCTTGATTGTCTCAATGACCTGTTCATCGAGCTGCTTGATATTGTTCATGAGCTGCTCCATCTTGTTCCATTCCACCACGTTCCTGGCGCCCGCGTTCCATGCGCTGGCCGTTGCGCACACGCAGTTCATCTCGAATTCTAGAACCTTGCGGTTGAGCTTGACGAGCATGTCCCTTGTGGCTTGCTGCGCTCGGCGGAACCGGTCGTCGTCCCTCCAACATCTGGCATCGAGGAGATGGGCATTGTGCATATACCACGGTATGCGCCCAACCACGTGGACGAGTCCGTCCCTGAAACTTGGTCGCAGGACTATCGCATCGAGGAGAAGCTGATGACCAAGAAGAAGAAGAAAGGACAAAAAGAAAGAATATTAGTGATTACGTGATTTTATTCTTTTTTTTTTTTTATTCTTTTTTTTTTTTTTTTTTTTTTTTTTTTTTTTTTTTTTTTTTTTT
>SRPU01000432.1:0-19053 GCA_018360185.1 Claviceps lovelessii | reverse complement strand
GAGAGAGGTGAGCAGAGAGGGGAAAAGGGGGCGCTTGTATCACCAATACGAACGTAACCAAGTACCCTGTCAAGCCAGCTTATATACCCTTCTTGATTTTGAATTTCCGCCCTCTAATCTATTTCACTTCAACCGATCGTCATGTAACAGCTCCGTATCAGCGAGCACATCCCATCCCGTGTCTGTTCTTCCGAATGCAGGCCTCGTAGCCCAGATACACAACATTAGTAGCATTTCGTAGCCAAAACCACAAGATGCAACAGGCGTCTCTTGCCACAAAAGTACAAAAAGATTGCCAAGAACCAAATTATGGCGCTAACTCTGAACGGGGACGTCCAGACTTTTTAAATTTCTAAGTAGGCAACAAAAAAAAAAAAAAAAAAAAGAACAACAACAACAACAATAAATAAAACAATAGGGAAATCTCTCGTCATCTTAATGTTTTTTTTTCCGCTTTCTCCCCATTCGCTTCATATCTACATGTGGGCGCTCTTTGACCGGCGCGGCGGCGTAGTAGTACATAGGGTCTGCTAGACACCTCTGCCCGACTTACTGCTCTTTTGCAGCTCGCTAAATGCATTCCCAAGCTGCTTCTTCAATTCCTTGTAGCTTACGACGAAGCTTGTCTGCTCGTCGCGACTGGTGAGGCAGATCCTGTCATCCGTGCCTGCGTCTAGTCTGTTGAGACAGCGCAGCATGTGACCCATGTCGAGGGTAGGGTTCCCACTGCTGTCCACTTGGTGGAAGACGTAGTCTCGGAAGAGCTTGAGCATGTAACGCTCCCCGTTTTCTGACCATGCCCTATCGCCGTCGAATTCTTGGCGTTCGTTGATGGTGCCGAGCTTGACGAGCAGGCGGGCGATGCGGCCGTTTTCCAGCTCGCGATACAGTTCGGCATTGAGTTCGTCGGCTTGATGTTGGCTTTGATCGAGGGTGCTGACTATGTGGCCGGCGACACCGCGGATGAATTCTTCGATGCCTTTCTGGGCAGGAGGTTGAGCGGGCGTGAGGAGCCAGATGACGGTGTCGCGCAGTTCGACAGAATACGAGCGGCTCATGTGTTCGATGGAAGCGTTGAGGTTGATGAGCTGAGTCGGGAGGGTACCGGTCGCTAGACAGAGAATGGTGCGGCCGAACTGAACAAAGTCTTCTTGCTGCACTTCTTGGACAGGACGCCGCACCTCGAAGTGAACCACATCTAGAATGGAGCACGCGTTGAGTCTGATGCGGTTCTTGTCGGTGAGTATGATTTTGGTGACATCGATGCATCGCGCCGCCAGATTGAGCGAGTGAATGGACTTCAGCGCGTTGGCAATCTGCGAAATATAACCCCAGAGGACTGCCTCGGGCACGGGTGGCTTTGCTTGAAAGCGGCTTGCCTGTCCCGTAGATGCAGGGCTTACTAGGTGGGCCTCGGCGAGGGTTTTGGAGAGTGGATGGTACTCTTGCACAAATATGAGGGAGCTGTCTCCGAAAGCCCGCGATGTGAATGCATCGTGTATCGTGACCACGTTAGCATTGTCGACTCTCCTCCACTCCTTGACAGATCGTATGGCATGCTCGTTTGTTAACCGAAACCCCTCCAATCTGCGCAGACAGTACAGATTGCCAGTCTTGGAAGAAATGGCCTTGTACACCCAGCTGGGATAGCCGAATATGTTTGCGTTCTTTCTATGGGTCGTGTCTAGGGGCACAAGGGAGTGGTAATTCTCCATCTGAGGGAGCTGCGAGTTTGGCATGACCTGCAATGCCGCTTCTGATTTCTTTTGTAACTCCTCCCGCAATTTGTCCGGCAGGAAGAAGTCGTGAGCCATTCGGTGGTACGGCATAAGGTCATCTCTATGGGGACCGACGGGGGCATATAAGTGATGCTGAAGAGGCTGAAGCGGAGGAGCATAGGCAGCAGACGCGGGATAGAAGCCTCCACCAGCGCCAGCCATGGCATGCTCATCAGCGTAGGGGTTAAAGTGAGCACCAGGGAGGTTTTGGCTAACTGTGGCCATGGAGAATGGGTCGTAATTGACGGGACCTTCGTGGCCGGAGCCATTCGACGTAACCTAAGAATGGAATGTCAGTCTTCCAAAAAAAAAAAGCATCCAAGAAAACCGCACCTCAAGTCTCATTCACAATCACAACATACCTGTGCATTTAGTTCGAAGCCGGGCGTGAACTCGCGTATAGCAGCAGGATTAAAAAGAGCAGTCTCCGCGTCTGTATTCCTCGCTGGCGAAGCTGTTCAACCAGAGGTGATTAGACCTATATCGATAAAACGATCCGGCGACTGGAATTGATCCGTACCTGCCAGGCCTCTGGGTGTAAAGGACGGCGCATTTGCAGCTTGCGTGGAAAAGGTAGCTTTTTTGGCCGAGTTTTGTAGGCTCGCAGGAGTGAAGGATGGAGATTCGACATTCAGTGCCTTTCGAGAACTGGATGGCGAGCAAGCAAGTCAGCGACGCATTCGACCTTGAAACGCGAGGCACACGCTTCATGGACAAGAAAAACAGCACAAAAAGTGACTGGATGTGCAAATTCTTTCCATAAAAAAAAAACCCCTCGAGATTGAGCGTACATGTCTGCTTGGTTTGCGTTGTTCTTGTTTTGTTCGTGAGAAAAGGTACAGCCTTGATCTTCGTATCGACAATGGCCATAGATAAGGACATTTCGGCAGAGCGTTTCCCGGTTCTCGGCTGCACATACTACATGTTAGTCAAATACCGTCTCATCATGGCTTTTCGAGCATAGTTTTGCCGGGCTTGTCATACCGCGTCCCTTTGGCTTTGGGGATGAGCCGGCCGGGCGCCTGAGATCTGACGATGCGAATCGCGCCGCCGCCATTGTCTACCTAGTTAGGCGGCAAGGAGGCGAGTTTCAGCTCCCGGGGTCGACTTTACGGCGCCTGCGTTACATCAGCGAGTGCTTGGGACAAACCAGGAATTCGTGTCTCGGGGACGCCAGTAGGTAGTTCGCAAAGGTCGGGTCGTCATTGCAAGATGGGCGAGGTTGCGGCTACTGTGCAGTGTGGATCAAAGGTCACGATGATGAGGGACGATCGCGTGGCGCGTACCTTGGTGAAGCAATCATCTGCCATGGCTCAATTGATCGCGGGGGCCTTGCGCCCATTTACAGGAGTTCGCTGACGAGAGACACCCCTGGTCTGCTCCGGTACGTATGAGTTGGCGATCACGAACTGCAGGCGAAGGAGGTCGGGCGAAGGAAACGGCGAAGGCGATGCGGATGGACATGCAGACGCAGGGTCGGGGTTGGAAGTCGGTAGACGGAGGCATGGTCCGTCTCCCTCCAGGCTAGAGGCGGGGCGGAGGCCCAGGCCGGACTAGATGCTCTGCAAGTGGTTCAGGTGCAACCGAGTACTGTACTGGGCAAGTACCTAGTAGGTAGGTACCTGCCCATGCATATGTATACGAGCACGGTACATGACACAGTACCCATAAAATGTACCTTCACGTAGCACGATTTGAGATTTCTTTTCACCTTTAAATTCCTTTCTGCGACGCCCGCACTTGTGAGTGTGAGTGATGAAGCCGGAAGGAGTGTATATATACATATATGTATTTATATGTAAAGCCACATAAATGATCGCTCATGGACCGATATGTAGAGGCTTCGTGAAAGAGAAAAATGAGCATCTCAGAGTCTAAAAGAAGCCCCTCCTCAAGATGATTTCGCTCCTTCTGTTGGTCCTGGTCCAGGGTGCTCCCTTCCATCAATTGACCAAGTGTTTTTTGTGTTGGGCGAGGACCCACTATTTCGTGACATTTCACTCGATACGGCCCAGGTCAAATTGGACACAACATCTCCATGCCGCAGCCTCGAAGCTTCTCTTGACAACACATGGTCATGCATGAATGTTGAGCTCAAAGAACTGGCTGAAAGTACATCGAATTCGATCGGCTCAGATGATCCTCCGCTAAAGGTTCAACTCGACACTTAGCCCGTCCGTCGCGCCGCGGCTAAAACTCCAACCATGTCCGACTCCAGAGATGACATCGGACATCTGTCTCCTGACCAACAGGAAGCCCTTGAGCAGTACATCCAAGTCACCAACCAAGAAACCCAAGAGGCCATTCCCCTACTACAGAGGTCGCAATGGAACGTTCAGGTAAACAGAACAATCTCACTTCTTGGCTACCTCATTCCTATATGCATCGATGAAGAAGCTTTAACAGACGTCTTGGCTAATGTCATCAGTAGATTGCAATTGCCAAGTTCTTTGACGGCGAAGGGCCTGACCCCGTGGCCGAAGCAATAGCCGCACAGGAGATCCCCAGGACGGCCGCGCGACACGAAAACCTACAAGAGAGCTTATTCGCCTCCGATAACTTCACCTCGAGACCAGATCGCCGGCCTCGAACCGATCCAGCTCCCAGAATCGTTCCTCAAACACCCATGACACATCGATCTCCCTGGTTTATAGGGTTGCTTTTTGCGCCCTTTGGCCTGGGTTGGCGGGCAGCATCGACACTTTTTCGAGCATTCTGGTATATCCTGTCGTTCTTACCATCATCCATTCGACCACGAGCTGTTACCAGTCGTATGACATCGGGCTTCAAGGACACTAGTGGTCGCCGAATGCTCATGCCCCGCGACACTGCAGCCCGCTTCCAACGCGAGTTCGACGAAGAGTACGGGACGAATGAGCTTCCATTCTTTGAGGGTGGGCTTGCACAGGCTCATGACGTAGCCAAGAAGGAGCTGAAGTTTCTTCTTGTCATTCTTCTGTCGCCAGAGCACGATGATACTACATCCTTCATTCGAGATACGTTACTATCGCCAAGCGTAGTCGACTTTATCAAGAACCCTGCCAATAATATCATACTTTGGGGGGGAAATGTTCTAGACTCGGAAGCATACCAGGTGGCCACGGATTATACGTGCACCAAGTTTCCTTTCTCCGCTTTGGTTTGTCTAACGCCCAAAGAAGGTAGCACCCGCATGGGCATCGTCAAGCGCCTCGCCGGTCCTATGCCTGCATCAACATACCTGTCAGAACTCCAAAATGCAGTTGAGAAGTACGGTTTCGATCTGGATGGGGTCCGAGCGGAGCGAACCGCCCAAGAAGTGGCTAGGAGTCTACGCAATGAGCAGGATTCGGCATATGAGCGATCCCTGGCCATTGATAGAGAACGAGCTCGTCAAAAGAAAGAAGCAGCGGCCATGGCTGAAGCATCCGAGGCCCTGGCGCGGCAAAAAGCCCAAGAAGCGGCCTTGTTGGAGAAGCAGCGTCAGCAATGGAGACAATGGCGAGCCACCAAGATTATGCCGGAACCCGCAGCTACCGACAAAAACGTGGTACGCGTCGCTCTTAAAATGCCCGACGAATTCGCGGCGGCAGGGCGAGTCATCCGGAGGTTTCCTCAGGAGGCGCCGCTTGAGGAAATGTATGCCTTTGTGGAGTGCTATGACATGCTGCAGGACGATGACGCTACGGCGGCTGCCGCAGTGGCGGTAGAAGCGCCAGCAGGCTACGAACACAAATACGGGTTCCGAATAGCGTCCACACTGCCACGCGTAGTGTACGAACCCAGTGCTTCAGCCACAATGGGAGGGACAATTGGCAAGTCGGGCAACCTCATTGTTGAACGGATATTGCCTGAATGTGAGGAGGAAGACGAAGACGAAGACGAAGACGAAGACGAAGACGAAGAAGACGACGACGACGACGATGAGAGCGATGATTAGAACATTTTTAGGACGAAACTTTTTGCGCAAAACACTATTACGATCCAGTACACATGAAAAATCAACAAAAGGTGATAGGCGAGCTCTGGCTGTGGCCAGGGAGGACTAGTATGACCAAAGGGGTTAGGTTACCCAAGAGTTGGTCGAGTAGCTCATCTATTCCTCCCGTTCAAGCAAACGTCGTTGGAAGAAACTGTATTGTTACATGCCGAAGGCCGAGGAGCTCCACACACATGTACTAACTAAAGGATTACACCTGATGGCTGTTGGAGGCTGTGTTCTCGTAGGAAGCCTGCGCGACCTGCCCACAGGAGGTGGCCAGCTAGAAGTATCACGAATATATCCTATTGAACGCGTTCAAAATATAAACAAACATGATAATAACAACAAAGCAACGCACCTTATACCCTAGCCTTATCTTCTTTATGAGGTTCTTACCCACTTGATTCATGGGGAAAAAATTACTTGTAATACTTTTAGCGAACCAAAAACGATCGGCCACTCTGGGAATCCCGTCGGACATGCCACGTTGACTGCTCGTTTATGTGGGTATTCGATGTGTCGCAGCAACCCAGTACAAATCACACTGGGGTCAAGGGATTTGGGACAACAAGCAAGGCAAGGCATTCTTTCTTTCGTGCTTCCTTTCTCTTGTTATGTACTAGTCTCCAGGTACCTATCGAGTAGGGTGTCGGTAAGTAATACCAAAGTCTCCAGGCAAGATGTCGAGTGGTGAGATCCTTCGAATAAACATGTCCCGTAATTGAGTTGCTTGCACCACAGACAAGACACTTACGTCACATTTGCCGTCCTGTCTGAAACAAGATGGTGCTGGGTGGAGTGCTCCGAGTACTCGTGCCATGGAAATCTTTTTATAGGTACATTGTGCCTGCCTACTACCAACATACTCCCTAAGTACATACTGCTACATGCTACTAGGCATGTCGGTACCTAGTACCTCCGTGCTGTTTCTGTCCCGCGTTTCAGTCAACGTGCCTCTGTCATTCCTTGAGCACCAATCGACGGCAAGTACGCACGACTCGATCCTGCTTGCGTTGCAGCCACGACTGGTATCTGCTCTGGTGCTTCCATATCAAGAAGTACCTACTAGGTACTTCGGTACCTACTACGTACCTAGTAAGTACTGTAGGCATGTAGTACTTCTTCTTTAGTGAAATGTATTTTTATTATTAGTAGTATAATTATTTGTATTCCTAAACATAATCCTAGTAACTAATGTGAATTATATAAAAGATGTTATAATACCTGTTACTAGCAGACTATCCGTTGTACCTCGAACGCCATACTGTGCTATCTGGTCACCCTGGTCAATCTGATGACAGTCTAGTGGAGACAAAAGAGTCCAACCCCTGCAAACAAGTCACTCGCCTCGTCCACCGTTCTGCGGTGGGCTGCCGGGCCCCGCCACAGTCCACGAGTCCGGGAGTGACCATGAAGCTACTTCTGCCCACCTCTACCGCGCGGCCTGCAAGCCGCGTTTCCTCGTTGAAACATTTGAGTCCGACATTCTTCTTTCTTCTTGGACCCCAATTGCGTCCTGGTGCCTGTCCTCCAAGGGTTCAACATCCTGCCTCAGAAAGTCACTTGCGCTGCTGAATCCTTGCATTCTCCCCTGTGCACCCCGCCCCCCTTCCTCCAAGACTCCCGTCGTGACAGAGTTCGATCGAAGCACTTATCAACCTTCGAGCCGCGTGGCGCCTCGTTCCCTTCCGACCTCGGTGCTCTCCATCTTGACACGCCGGCGTCTATGACAATCGCCTGCTGAACCAACGTCGCGCGTCAATCAACATGAAGTCCATGAAGGGCCTCAGCATGAACAAGGTGCTGGGAAGCATCAGGAAAAAGGCTGGGGGTATGTCATCCGTCCCCTCTTTCGGCGCAGCGCCTGGTCTACCTCTGCGCCTCAGCGGCGGCCACCACGGCGATGCAGACGACAATACAACGTCACTTTTGCCTATTGGGGCACTATGAAGCGCACCGCAGCAAAGGTCACGATTTAATGAACAGTGCAGGAGGCTCGAGTGTGTCGTCCGCGTCAGCCACGAACCCGGCCGAGAATCCCGAAATCACGGCTCATAACAGCGTGGTAAGCACAAGCCAGAGTCTCACACTGCCAGTGTCTCAACCCCTCAGAAATTGACAAGGAACTCCGTGCTCAGAAAGCATTCTGCGAATCGGGCGGCAACTCAAAGGTATGTATATCCACGGCGAGACCAAGCCTCGCGGCCGGCTCGTCCGGCCACGCCTATGGAAACTTGGACCACTGACTCAAGATCCGCATGAATTCCCAGACCGACGAGGTTCTCTTTCTTCCTCCGATTGTCGACGCGGCAGAGTCATGCCCAGCTGCCGCCGCAGAATGCGCTCGAGTCATCCGCAAGTTCCTCAGCAAAGACTACAATTCGAAGCCATCATGGCAGTATAACGCCATTATGCTCGTCAGAATATTGACGGACAATCCTGGCGAAACGTTCACGAGGAATTTGGACGAAAAGTTTGTCGACACCATCCGGGCCCTGCTGAAGAATGTCAAGGATCGGAGTGTGTGGCAAATTCTCATGGAGACATTGGACGATTTTGAATATAAGAAGATGGATGATCAGAATTTGGCGCTGTTGATTTTGATGTGGAAGAGGGAAAAGGAAGCCGCTCTGAACAAACACGGCGTACGTTATGCTGGCTTATTGCGCAATGAACAGGCAGTTCTCATGCTGACCGTGTAACAGGCCCGAGGACCGCCGATCCCGCAAAGACCCATCATGAACATGACGATGATGGGTCCTCCACAGCCGAACAGACAGTCTCAAAGTTATTTTTCCAGGTCGCACACGAATAACCGCCTGCCCGACGCTGTCGAATTAGCCTCGAGACTGGAAGAAGCGCGCACGTCGGCCAAGCTTCTGGAACAGGTAGTCATGAATACTCCACCAGCCGAAATGCTGCAAAACGAACTCATCAAGGAATTCGCCGATCGATGTTTGAGCGCATCCCGAAGTTTGCAAGGATACATGGTGTCGGAGAATCCTGCTCCCGACAACGACACCATGGAGAGTTTGATCGATACCAATGAGCAACTGCAGACGGCGTTGAACCAACACCAGCGTGCCGTGTTGAACGCCCGCAAGCAGTTGGGGCTTGGCACTCGCCACAGTGAAGAGGACTCGTCGGCCGCTCACTCAGATCACTCAGACAATGATGGTCAACAACGGCTCATCGGGCCTGCTCATTCCGAGCTGATGGCCGATGACATGAGGACGGGTGCGCTGGGCGGCGAGCTGAGCGGAGGCAAAGGAAAGCAGACTGAATCATACAAGCCGACAGGAAGCAACGGCTTTGTGGCTGCATCTAGCTCGCGGCGGCCCTACAAGGATGAAGGGGCAGAGGACCCCTTCGCCGACCCGAGTCCACCAGACGCCAGCAAGACAACAACGACTCCTGCCCGGACGTTTCACGCTCGTTATGCTCATGAGCCATTCCACCCAGGCTTTGGCGGGTCTCAACAAAGCGAGAACGCGGGGCTTAGCAACGGTCTCGGAAATTCAAGCGTCCATAACGGGCTGGGTAAGTTGCAGACGCGGCATGACAGTCGTCGGACTGCGTCTGAGGATGATGATGACGACGACGACGACGACGACGACGACGATATTTATGAAGCCACACCAAAGGGAAAGGGCCCACTGCTTGAGAAATGAGCCGGATCGACGTGGTGGCGGGCATCTTGCCATGGGAGATGGGGTAGAGTGGTCGAGTAGGCCGTCTACTCAAACCGCGTGCTTGTATGCGCGAACCCTTGTCTCTCGCCACCATTGCTTCCAAGTTCCAAATTTTTCTTTTCTTTTATTTCTTTCCATTTTCTTGTTCTTCTTTCGCTTTCCCACGACAATACCAAAGTAGTGTAGTGATTTCCCGTTTCTATGGTCGTTTGGTTTCTCCCCCATGGTTTTTTGTATGGTGTCAGTCACTCTAATCGCCAGCGTTCGGATGGCATCGCGATTTTGCAACAGGCGACGAAGAATCTACGTGGAAGCAAGCAGGCAAGCAGGCAAGCATCCATTAGAAACATGAATCTCCGTATCAATGTCTTTTCATATATTTGTGCATGCTTTGCTTTTGGCGTGGCAGAGTTGAGCATGCGCGCGAGTAAAGGAGCTGATTTGTATTACACATATACACATGTATCTATATACATATACACATATATGATTTACATACATACTCATGTATAGAACTCAAGCTATCCGACCAACCCGCTTGACCACGTCCGTGTACCGTCCATGTATAAGAAATGCATGAGACCATGTTATGCACGTGCATAGAACACAGATGTATTGTTTCGTCTGTCACGGAACGGTGCATTTGGTCATGCCTGGTATGATGCTGCGGGGGTGGTGTGATGATGTGACCTAGCCAGACTCTCAAGAATTCACTCATGACCAATATGTTGCGTGAGCAGTTGTCGCAGACTGAAATGCGCAATACGGCGAGGCGCTTGCATGGTACATTTTGGTCATGCATATATGTAAGTATATACATACAGTATGTATGTATGTATGTACATACGCACATATACCTACATATATACTAACTATACATGTCAGCAGGTAAACACATACATACATGTCTTATATACACTCGTATTATGGGTAGGTGTGTACATATATTGGTCATTATTAGGTGCCCTCCAAACATTGTGCACCATTTTTCCAAGGCGAAATGTTTGGAGTCACCCGAACGACCATGTCTGTTATACGTTCCTAGGATATACCTATATACAAACCATGTACGCGCATGCATACATATGCAAGTCGGTACTTTGCCAATTGATTCACAAGTTACAACCAACCAACCTGCACGTCAAACCTCCATCCGAAAATCAATACCTGACAGCCCCACCAGTTGGGGAGCGGCACGGCAGCCACCAGGCCGTGCCGCTCCCGCGCGTGCAGAGTATCATTGATTTTTTCTTCTTCTTTTTGTTCTTGAATGTTCCTTCGGCCTAATTCTAGATGCGCAGCACGGACGTGGCGTGTCAACCGACTGGGGTCTTTTTTTTCGTCTTTCGTTCTTTCTATCCCTTTTCCTTGTCTATTTTTTCTTCTTTCTTTTTTTTTTCTTCTTCTTTTTTCCCCTTCTTCTCACTTCTTTTCACAATGCAACATTTAAGCCCTATTTCAGGGCATAAGAAGCTCGTCTCACCCAAAGGGGCCCCGTTTATGTATGTTGTAGATGTCCTCGTGGGTGCACGGCGATAGCCGAGCATTCATGTTGGCAGGTGGGACCCCCCTTTTTTTTTGGAACGAGACAACTTTACGTGTTGGTTGAAATGGCAGAGGATGAAGTTGTGGAAGGAAGGACGGAGAGGTCAAGCGGAGAGCCGGAGTATGAAGAACAAGAACATGGACGAGATGCGAGCGAATCGGTATGGGTTCTATAAATATACACGCACACACCGACAGATATGTAAGTAATACATGCTTTGCACGGGGCACTTAACCCGAAACATGGGGCAGGGGAGACGGCCAAGAACGAAGAAAAAAGGAAGAAGAAAGGAAAAAAGACAAATCGCATTTCGTGGAACCAACCATATTTCGTCCCTCCGCCGTGGGGAGCGTACATCGAGACAGCCAGTCGCAACGCAACGGACAAAATCGGGCCTCGTCTACTATCCGCTCGGCAAGAAAATAACATAAGACAGACGGAAAGAAAAAGAAACGAAAGGAAGGAAAAACAAAAAAGACGACAGCAAATTGGAAAAGAGAAGGACAGGGACAGGGACAGCAGCATAGAAAAAGAAGCACTGGACCCGGGGGGTAGGGACCGCCAACCCCCTTTTCTGGAACATAGACAAGAGGGGGGGGGCTCTTTTCGTTACGAAAGGCGTGTTGCGATGCGTTGCTGCGATGTCGTTGCGTTTCGCTGCGTCGTTTCGCTGTGTCGTTTCGCTGCCGAGCTTTTTATGCGAATGAATGGCAGCTCAGCCCAAACCAGTCCGGCTCTGCGAGGACACGGACAGAGGCAAGACACGAGGCAGCAGATGCGGGCGATTGATGATGCTGTTTTGCGACTGGGCTGCCATTGATGAAGGCTTGGTTGTGCTTGGCTTGGCTTTGGGTCCTTGATGCGCGGCTTTCTGTATGCGTATCTATTTATCTATACATGTGTACGTCTTTCTTTCCTTTCCTTTCCTTTTCCATCTCCTTTTCACCATTTTCATCTGCAAGGCCAAGAGCAGCAGTCCCTCGTCGAGCGGCAAAAAAAAAAAAAAAAAAAAAAAAAAAAAAAAAAAAAAAAAAAAAAAAAAAAAAAAAAAAAAACACTGCCGTGTAACTTCCCCTCCCGTTCTGCCCCCGGCTCTGCTCTGCAAAACACACACCATGCCAAGCACATGCGGAATGCGTCTTGATAGAAATAGGAAAGAGAGGCCGTGAACGCAGACCTTAGCAAGGGTGCGTATCCTTGGAATGTTCGGTTGCAACGAGGCATTGCCACCCTTGCCCCGAAAAAGAAGGGATTATCCGATTGGTACATCACTAGCGAGGGTTGGGGTAACGAGGAAAAAAGAAAAGATGTGAACAAGTGAAACAGAGAAAAAAAAAGGGAAAAAGAAAAAAAAAGAAAAAAGGAAAAAAAGGAAAAAAGAAAAAAGAAAAAAAAGAAAAAAAAGAAGAAGAAAACGTGGCTAGCCTACTTCTTCGGTCGCGCAGAGTCGCATTCTCGAATATGTATGCATTTTCTGCGCCGGTCTTCTCTTGCCATGTTTTTTTTCTTCTCAAAATCCCCCCCCCCCCAAAAATCCTTTGTTTTCATTTTCAATTTTTTTTGTAACGCGATTGTCCGCTGCGGCTTGTCCCGAATGCCGATTGGCTGGCCGGGGTGGTGAAATTTCCGTTTTCGGATTGCCTTGCGAGAGAGGTCGTCATAAATCGCCCATGCCTGGCCAGGCTGGCGCCTTCATCGGGCTCTTGGGACGACAGCAGGACGGCTCTTTTTTCGGGTCTTATTTCTTTTGTTTTTTCCATTTATGCTCTTTCTTTCCTAAACAAAAAAAGGAATTTTCAGGGTTGAAAAGAACCACTTGGTTCTTTTTGTCGCCCCCCCCCCCCATCGTGATCGTCATGAGAGGTAGTACTCCCGTTGTGTCAGTACGACTCGACGCGTGATATATACATACCCGTCCATGTTCACATACGTCCATGGCATGTTGCAAAAAATTTCATTGCTTGCCGATTTAGGACTCTTCGCCTCCTGACGTGGCATGCCATGCATGAAACCTTGATGTTTCCGTGCTAGCTTGAGGGTCCATCGCCCCTCGGGCGGCCGTTTGGCTAACCGAACCTTCCACATGGCACCGTGATGCTGGCAAAACCTGGGAGCCAGAACATGTCTGAACATACCGATGCTAAGCCTCGGCTGAAAAGCGAGTTGTGCGACGCCCGACGGAATCTTCATGGCTGCTTGGTGGCTCCAAGGGGCCCCGAGTGACCGAGTCCCGAGTCCCGAGTCCCGACTAGACCAAAATTCGCCCATTTCCATTCTCCAAGTCGTGTCGATCACCGCGATGCCCTGCTGTTGGCCGCTCTATGAACTCATGTACAGGGACCAAGAATAATCATAGGTAACACCAGAGTCGACATCGGTCAGCAAGCCAGTAAGTCATCTTTATTCGCATGACACATGAGACGACGCTACATGACAACATGTATGAACGCAGTCAATGCACGTCCCGACGCAAGGGTCTACCCTTGTCAAAAAAAAAACGAGTCTGATCATGGCCAGTCTCCCTATCGCCAATCCCATCTATTGTAATCAAAAGGACTATCCAATCCTTTCTCTCTCTTTTCTGGATAGAAACCGGCCCGAATAAACTGTCCGGGGAAGAAAAAGGGGTATGGGCGGGTTTTCTATGTCTGCTCATTTTCGTTTAAAAAAAAAGGAATTGCGCATGGCTTTTAGGGTCAATGATATTTTCACCATGTTTTGTCCCTCGTGAGCGTTTGGAAGCGGACCCGCGGATATAACTCTCGGATATAATCTGTTACTCGAACGCCCGTGGCTGGTTCTTTCTTTTCGGAAAAAAGGAAAGAAAGAAGAAAAAAGGAAAAACAAAGAAGGAAAAAAGAAGAAACGAATGAGCAAGGGCAAAAACACGAACATACACACACATACACACACATACACACACACACACACACACACACACACACACACACGCACACGCACACACACATTCATGGTTGGGCCGGCCGTCGTATGCAAAACCTCCCAGGAGTTCATGTCGCCTCATATCGCGTCAGAATACTCGGTCATCTCGTTCCCGCCCTTTTCGCAACCCTTGCAATGGCCAACTGTATCCCGTTCGTCGCAAGTGCCGGCCACGCAACAAGTTCCCCATCCTATGCGACAACGACGCGGCATTGCCCAGGACGCACCGTCCATCAGTCCGCCGCAAAGTGTAGCAGACTTGCCGTGCGGCAATGCTTGCAGAAATTGAGTTACGAAGTGTTGATTTTGGTATTGGAGCAGGTAAGAGAACCATGACGTTTCCCAGAAGGCGAAAAAGAAAGAAGGAAAGAGGAAAAGGAAAGAGGAAAAAGAAAAAGAAAAAGCTGCGATACGGGCTTTTGCTAACAGGAAAACCCGTGGCGGTTACTTGCTTCCTTTTCTTCCCCCCCCATGTTCAGCTCCAGAGTCTGGATACCAAGTCTGTGTTTACTGTTCGCTCCGTCTGTCGCATATTCGACGCATTAGCAACGCCGATCGCGTATCGGAGAATAGCTCTCAACGAGGAAATCGTGCACTCGGATTCCCAGAGACGTTTTCCCTCGGCATTAGAACACATCTCGGCATATACCAATCATGTCATCATCCGAAGTAACCTCATGCCCAGAGGCATCAGAAGAGTCCTGTCTGGGATAACGAAATTGTCATCCGTCACGTAAGTCTTGAGCTTCGTCCTCACATATACTGAGATCTTTTTTTGTACATTTCTTTTTTTTTTTTTTTAAAAAAAAAAAGAAAGCATCTTAACGTCACGGGGGATCACAGACTTCACTACGTGCAAGATCACAACGAGCAGACGTCGGGATTCTGGTCTCTTTCCGACATTTTGGACCTTGGACAACTTAGTCGCAACAGGACCAAAATATCCATCAGAAATCTTCCGCTGGGTGGCTTTCAGCAAGAGCTGTCTCAATCATTGCTCAACCCCCTTCTGACCAAGCATCTTGTATCACTACAACTCGCCAAATCCGTGCCGCCTCTCACGACCAAAGTCGACACATTGAAGCGTCTTCTCGTCCAATGTCCATCCTTGGATACACTCGAGTATGAAGACCTGGGCCGGGGAACCAGCTTCACGTTTCATGCGGGAGAATGCTTGCCACCGGTGTCCAACCTGGTTTTGAAATCCTACGATTGGGCACACTCAGCCGACGAGGTTGAGCGACACTGGAACCTGTCGGAGCTCCGATCATTGACGCTTGTTTCAGTCCCGGTCTATAACTTTCTCAGCTCTGTTTTCCCAGCCGATCTATGTGACTTGACATGTCTGCGCGTCCACGATAGTCTGACGTCCGGCGTGGACCGGCAGGAAGATGCCACACGCGGGCTGTATCATCTCGTCAAGAACCACATCGCCGCATTGCAGATATTGGACTTGACGTGCCATACACGGCTGTTCCCTCTTGATGCCATTACGAAGCATGGGGCTTCCCTGCGAGAAGTCCATTTCCGAGACCACACTGGCTTCAGGAACGACGATGACAAGTGTCCAACGCTTTCGCCAAGAGACATCGCCGCGTTGGGTCGACGTCTGCCCTTGGTTCATACGCTGGAGCTCGACATGGACGCCAGCCTCTGCTCTCCTCCGGAATTCCTGCAAGCACTGTCGATGTTTCCCCTGCTGCAGCATCTGACCCTTCACGTGCAGACGCTCGTGCGGCCCGGCGAAACAGACGATCCCACTCGAGACCGCGACTACGAATCCGCCATACAGGCCTTTTCCTTCCTCCTTCTTCAGCGCGATAGGACCAATCCCGATGTACCATGGAGGCACATGACGATTAATGTCGGAGGCTGGAGACGCGTCATGGTCAGGCGATTGGGATCCGAGTGGAGGACCAAAAATGCCCGTGGCATTTTTGCTGAGCGGTGCTTTGTTCTGCAGAGGGACAATGCAGGCCAGTACAATGTGCGAGAAGACATGTGTCACGATGCGCGGGAGTATGTCTCGACGGCACAGCTTTAGACGGCTTTTACACGGACAGGACGTTTATCACACAGGGGGTCTGTCATGACGTTTATTACACAGGGAGTCTGTCACATACCGTCATTTCAGCTCTTCTTTCGTCTAACTCTTCCCATTTCTTGAAAATGAAGAAAGAATCAAACGAACCAAGAAAATGGGGGAGAAGGTAGCTTTGGTGAGATTGAGCCTGGCCAAGGGGTTCACTCAACTTTGGCGAATGGAACGAATTTTTTTCCAACATGGAAAGGAAGAAGAATCGAAAAAACTCTATGGGAAAAGAAAACCAACGTACACGCACGAACATGGAAGGCCGGAGTCATCTGACGCCTTCTTGTGTTTTTGAAAAGCAAAAAGAAAAAGGGTTGAGCATTACTTTATTTTGGTCGGTTGTTGACTCGGAAAAGAGGACATGAAGGACGTAATGTTCATGTGCCTCGCCTTGCCAGAAATTGCCAAATGAGCATTGGAAAAAATGAACAGAGGGTCTTGTATTTGTATTTTCATGGCACAGCTATTGCGAGCATTGCATTTTCTGATAAAGCGTTTGTATTCTTTTCTTTTTTGGAGCCATTCGACTCAGTTGTTGCATTTTGTTTGTCCGTCTTTTGTTCAAGTCTCTTTCCTTTGGATGGGTTCAGTTGAGCTGTTAGCAAGACAGACTGAGCAGGTCAGCGGTTTACAACTGGTGGTTTTTCAAAGGGAAAGTGGACTGTCTTCAGTGCTTTGGGTGTGCTACGCCGATGCCCCGCGGCAGAGTCATGATGATTTGTGATGACGTTTGGGAGTCAAGGGGGTTCTGATATGCTCCGTCGAAATAATATACCTGGAAAATGCAGAGATATGCTACAGTTTGATTGTTTCCTCATGCTCTCATGATATATCTGTTTGTATTTCTCAATCACGACAATCCTTTGGTCTTTGCCACCCCCTTTTCCATGTTTCGATTGTCTTCTTTTTCCTTTCGTTAACGTCTTGACTGTATTTAAACGTTTGTAAGTACAAATTGTGCTTATATATGACTGAGCCTAAAAACAAAAGGAAAAGAATAGGAAAAAGAATGGCAAAAAGACAAAGAAGCAGACTAAGAGCAATGAGAAAGGGTCATCTATCGCTTGGTACGATGGCCCATCTCACCTTCATCGTTACACCATAAACACACTTAAGAAGAATCCTCAGCCAAAGACTCTCGAGGACTCCCTCTCCGTCCCCCCCCCAACCCCCTCTCACACCAACCTCAATCATGACCAATAATTCATCGAGGTCACGAAGCCCCGCTTCGTCGACGTCAACGACGGCCTCCTCAGCAATCGCCATTATATCACTGCCCAACTTCCACCCTCCTCTGAGTCCTCTCCTTTCCTCGTGAAAACCCGCTTGCCGGCGCCCAACGTTCTCCAAGTGGCGCAGCATCGTCGCAACGCCTCCAAACTCTATGCCTTGCATTTGCAAACGTCACGCCTCCTCCCTTTGAACACCCCACCCCCTTCTCCCGCCCAGTAAAGTCGAGGCCGGCGAAGCCGGGGGCTGCCAATTTCCACGCCTCCGGCAAAAACCCGTGAAATGGACCATGCTGACCTAGCGTGGACGTGGTTCATCCCATCTCCCATCACGACGCTAAAATAGTACGTGTTTTGACTCCCCCCTCCCGCCCAATGAACCAACGCTTCCGGTCCAGTTTCACTAGGCCCATGTCATCAACTACTCTGCTTTTCCTGTTCTAGAGGGTTTTTTTTTGTCTATTTTTTTTTTTTGCCGTTAAACAAGTCTAAATTACACCCACTCCTGCCGTAGATTCCGGTTTCCCTTTCCTCTCCGTCATCCGGGAGGTGGGGATGCGTGGACCTGGCGAAGCAAAACTTCTCCATTGAGGCTGAGAATAAAGGGGGCGAGTGGAGGAAGGACCAATTTTTTTTTTTCATTCTTCTTTTGCCCACACGGCTCGGACCTCGGGAAGCGGTTTGCGGGTCTTGCATCTCCCAATTTTGTTTTAGGGGAGGGAGGGGCAGAACCGAACAGTCGGGTCGTGCAGTGCTACGCTCAAGGTTTTGGTGTGTAAGGGGGGGTTCTTGGTTTTGATTTTTCTTTCTTTTGGGGGGGGGGGATTATTGTTCTCGTATTCCAATCGTTTCTTTGATCTGCACATCGTGGGCACGGAGGCACGGATTTGTTTGAGTTTGGTTCTGGTTTTCTCCATTCTATGCTGTTTGTTGTCGTTGTTATTTTTCTTTCCAAAAAAAACCAGGGAATCCTGTACAGGTACATGCGGAGAAAAGTTTATGCTGAGCAGTCTGCAGAACCTCTTGCTACTCGCGACTCCTGCTGCCCGAGTTGACATGTCAGATCCTATCTGTTCCGTCCTGTTCCGCGGATCATTCATCATACGTATGCTGTCGTAGAGCTGACGGGCTCACGCTTTGTACCGCCATGCCGAAACCAAAAACCAAGATAACGCAGTCCTGCTAGATCAGGAAAAAGCAACACCAGTCTCCTGCCCCCCACAAATTCAAAGAGAGGAATTGAGAAAGAAAATCGAACGCATCATTTAGCGGCTATTGACGTCAACGAATTCATCATCCATCGCCGTTTGCAGCGACGACCAAAAGAACGCCCCCCCCTCCCCTTTTATTTTTCCCTCATGAAGCAAAACAGAAAAATCAAAAAAATCGAGGCCATTTCACGGATCACCAACCAGGGGTCTAGCGTAACACACATCATTTGCCCAAGTGTTCGTAGCCCTTTATTCCCGCAAGCAGTTTGTATCCCCAATACACTGTTGTCAGCCCCTGACACAGCACTTACACCACTGTAACAACATTCGGCGGCCAATTTTTCCATTTAGAGAGAGATCCAGATTAATCCTCTCCCAATCATGTCCAAGTCAAAGTAAACTCCTGGATTTCGCTCACCTCCCAGGCGTGATGCTATCTCAGGTACTAACCCCCTCCTTTGACACTCAAAACGGGGTAACATCAACGAGGCGGGAGAGACGTGGAGTCTATTTTCTTTTCTTTTCTTTTCTTTTCTTTTCTTTTCTTTTCTTTTCTTTTCTTTTCTTTTCTTTTCTTTTCTTTTCTTTTCTTTTCTTTTCT
>SRPU01000431.1:0-19080 GCA_018360185.1 Claviceps lovelessii | reverse complement strand
CCCCCCCTTTTTTTTTTTTTTTTTTTTTTTTGCTCCTCCTTTGTTCCAAGCGATGCCGAGACGGTGCCCGCCCTCTTTGCTGTAAAGGAGCAAGGGGGAATAGTATGTACACACTACGCACCCACCACGTTCGAAACTTTGCCTGACATGCGGGTTTTTGAATGAGCCCACAACGTCAGACTGAGCTGAGCTGGGCCGAACTGGGCCGGGGCTGAGCGTTGCTATTGCTGTGACGCTGTCGCCAATCCTTGGACCAGAATTAGTAACCAAGGCGAGGAAGATCTTGAATGTCCTGTCGACAAGCGGCTGAACTTTCTACCAGAGTCCAAGGTCCATGTGCAACGTTGCCCGTCCTTGCTGATAGAGAGACCCTGGTGACTTTCGCCAGGTTTTCCATGACAGACGCACGACACGAATACATACATATGTATGTATGTGTATGCGCATATGTTCCTTCATCCGTCCCTATGTACAGTCCAGCAAGTATTTTCGACTCGCCTTCCAGAACCAAATAATTTGTGGGGAAATTGATGACAACAATCAGCCAGCCGTGTGTGCCGGAAGTCCGAGCCGCTTGACTTGGCATCTATTCTTCAGCTTCCAGTTGCTTTTCATTTTTTGCCGTTAGACGGCCGAAGAATTGGGGCAATGTGGTTGGTTGACAACCGAAGGCGAAGGGTTAAAAAAAAAAAAAAAAAAACCCCCAACGTACACAGGGATGGCATTAGCCTGAGCTGGTTGTACTGCTGTCGTGCACACACTCAGAAATTGTTCATTCCTATGATAGCAGTGTCGAGGACCCTGATACAGCGTCATGGACCGAACAAGTGGGCTCTGTCGTCAGCCACAACACACACGCCCATACCGACATGAACAAAAAGTCTCTTCACAAATTCGATCAGCAGAGGCGTCCATGCAAATCAATAAGCTCCGGGGCCCGCTGCGATCGGCTTTATATGATGCTTTTCCGGTTTGAAACACCGACCGTCATGGTCAGAGGGATGAATAAGGGGCTGACATGATACCAAGTCACCAAGTCTCCCATGACTTTTGTTGTCCTTGGTGGTCGGATACTCGCAAGTCCTCTCTGTATTGGCCATATTGGGGATTGCGGATTACGAAAGGGTGTGTGCGACGTGCGTGTTGCCCTTGCCATGCATGTTTTCCAATGATACTTGCCGCCCTCGCAGCCGCCAAGAGTTGTTGGATGCCGTTTACGAACGATGCGTGAACGGAGCAAAAGGCGGCTGGCACTTCGTTCGTCCCCGATGCAGACAGAGCTCAGCCCAGCCCAGCCCTTATTGCTCAACGCCCGAGCCAACGCCCTGCCGCTGTCAATTCTTTTGATCTCTGAAACGGGCTGCCGCGATGTGACCCTATATGCCGGCGGTACATGGACAGCAGATGCGGGCCGGTACACGAAAAATATTGCCGGATAATCTACCTCAGGCCGGGTCCTTGTGCCGCGGGAAGGAGGACTTTGTATCAGACCAGACAACGTTTATTATACGGCAGGCTCCTGGTGCCGAGTAAATCAGCAGGATCAGGATGGACTGGATGCATGTGTCTGGTCGCTTACCAAGGGTCCTCAGGGATGCCACGCGAGGACGAGGACCCCGAGCTGGTGATTGTGGGCGCCCACATTCCGTCGCCGCCGCTCACCCACACACCCCTCTCCCCGCCCCCCTCGTCCCCGAGGGATAGGGAGAGGGAAGAGGGTGTGGATGCAGGACCGTCTTGGTTTTGTCCCTTTCCAGTTTAGTCTCCGGCTCGCCAGCAGACAATAGCCCCATCATGAATAACAGCCTGAACGGACCTGCCCGAGCTCACGTGGTTGTGATGATTGTCATGAATGTGGTGGTTGGGTTGTGGTGTTTGTGGTTCTTTTGGTTCTTTTGGTTCTTCTGGCTGCTCTCGCTGTTCCCGCTTTGTTGTTGGCACGGCTTTGCGCGACTGACGAAGCATCCATCTGATGCACAGCGACATTCAGTATTGGTTCGTGGCTTCTGACTCTGATGCGCATGTTCCACGGCCGTGCCATCTCCCTGCCTTTCTCACGCCCTGGTATCTGGTGTTTCCTTCGATTGGGAAAGCGCCGAAGGTGGTGTGCTGCAGCTGCAGCCTGCTGCCTGCAGCTGCCTATGGGCACCCCCTACTAATTTGCCAGAAACAACTGCGCCGCGTCATTGTCGTTGCAAGATCGCCTGATGGCCCAGGGACTTGGAGAAACCTCGCCGACTTGGCTTGCCCCGATTCAATATTGAACCTTCATTGTTGGTTGGTAGGTACATCTTGGGCCGGCCGGCCACGGGCCAGCCAGCCATGACCTTTTTTTTTTTCCCCCGGACCTTAGGACCTTTGGATCTTGATTTGACCGACAGCCTCGTCGTCTGAAGCTGCCTCTCCAGCTGCCCCTCAACAAGGTGGACATTCCTGCAAACCCGGACCAACAGGCCAGCGAAAGCGGCAAGTCGTGTAATAAATGACAAAGACCAACTGCGCACAGTTCTCTCGCACTGCAACTGCCTGGTGGAATATGGCATCGAGCGCGGATTTTTTTGCAATAGGTTCTGTTGCGTCTTCACGCAGCTTCGCAGCCTGACCACCTGTCTGTCAAAATTGCATACGATCTATGCCTTGGACGCACCCCTCACCTTTGCGAGACCACCCCTTTCGCAGGCGAGGCATTCAGTGGCGCTGATACAAAGGCTTATCAGGAGTCTGGTTCATGTCATTGCTTGCTTTGCTTGGTGATGACGACTCCTTGACCTTGATAGTATTCCAAAGGAGAGCCAATCCAGAGCGGCTCATTAAAACAAGAAGCCCCTTTTGCAGCCGTGATGCTGAGCATATCAAACGACTTCGGTCGGCGGGGGAAGGGGTAATGGGGGCGCGCCGGTGACTATCCTGACCCACTATCGTGGACATAATATGATTTCAACATCTTGACGGATGATGGACAATGACGACAGACAAGGATCGGGTTCCCGGTCGAGGCCCTGCGGAAATAGACGTGTCGCGTTTATGTCTCTCTGGCGAGGCCATGGATTTATTCTTGCATGCCTTTATCCCGGGCAGGTCTCAAATCTCCATATGCGACCCTGGCATTTGCCTGTCTTTTTTTTTTTTTTTTTTTTTTTTTTTTTTTTTTTTTTTTATTAATTCCCTTCTTCTTTTTTTGAATGGCGCTCCTCAGGCATCATTACCCTGACACAGAGGACCACCACTGCCAGATCTCGGCACTGCATTGATGACTCTGGTGCCATTCCCCTTGTCACCAAGTTTGCCGGAGTGGGTCGAGAGCGCCGTACCCGTTCACGCCATCCCAAACACGACCACTCCTCCAACTGCCGACACCGAATTCCCTCGGCCGCCGTGTCGTGACGCCCTTGCTGCATTGTAGAACCCCATATTGGTAAACTGTTCCTCTTATTATCCAGTGGAAATGCCGGGAATTGCGTGGGACTTGGGGCATCAATAGCATCACTGATATAAATGTTCAGCCAGATTCCTGACTCGGAAGGCCCCTGACCGGGACCGAGATGGTGAATCGTAGACAACTTTGCCCGAGAGGCATGGCCGCGACACAAACTAAATGCCCGTGGCTCGCTGAATGAAAAGCCTTCAAGATGATTGATGGTGACATGTGCATCTCGCAAAGCATGCCTCTCACTGCCGACCAGACCTGAGGCTAAATTAGCAATTTAAACCTGCGTTCATGCTCAGTTGACAAATGCAGCACTTGTGTCCCCAAGCCATCTGAGAAGCAGACCAACGACCTCTCCGGCCGCGCTCCGTTGGCACATATTTGGAAATATCCCATCACTAAATATTAGACCAAATTCGAACCAGACACTTTCTGCCGGGTGTCCAGTGGTGATTGAACGGTGTGATCGGAGATGGCACTGCTTTAGGAAATCAGCAGCCGGTTCTGCTCTCGACACGTTTCATGCTTGGCCAGGGGTGGTAGCGGGGGGGGGGGGGGGGGGGGGAGACAGATACTCCATCATGAGATGACGCAAAGGAGAAGGCAAAAGCTGAGACATGATACGCCGCAGGCATAAAGCTCCATTCCACAACAATTGAACAGTGGTGGTGGTGGTGGTACAGCCAGGCCGGGCCACACCATACATGACCCTGCGTAAGCGACTTGATGGATCGTTGGTGTGGTCGATGCGATCGACGTCTTTTGACGTTGCCTTTACAATGCGTACGTGCGTGCGTGCCATGCACCCTACCTGTAAAGTCCTGAACTCGAGACCCAACATCGACTAGTTACCAAAATCTGCATTGTCTCTCTCCTGAGATGAGTGATGATGGCCATTATGGCTTCGTGCTCCGAACCATGATGGATATCATGAACACTCTCAAGGTTGCAGGTGTAGTTGACCCTCTTTCTTCGCCGCCATCTCTGCTGCTTGTTTGACCAGTGACCACTAGAACGGAGCGAGGCGCCCACAAAGAAAGACCCTCGAGGTCGTATTGTGCCCGTCTCACCCCTACCCGACCGGATGGATTTCAATCGATGCACACCACGAGGAGGCCCTTGAGTCTTGACTGGGGGGAGGAGGAGTAGGAGGAGGAGGAGGAGCAGGGAGAGCCTGTTCCTCTTGGTGGCACACCCTGCCAAGACCAGGCGCCGCGATAAGTTTCCCGACGTAACGTATCGGTAGTGACCGACTTCCTGTCAAGCCACCAAGTTTAAGCCGGCGGGGAGCATCATGCCGTCGCATCGGAGGAGGCGCAACCCAGACTAGGAAGACACAGTCAATGCGGGCTCTTTTTGGCTTGCACAGATCACCAACGTTTCAAAAAAAAAAAAAAAAAAAAAAAAAAAAAAAAAAAAAAAAAAAAAAAAAAAGAATGGTTTGCAACTGCTTCCAAGGAAAAAAAAAAAGAAGACTGTGACTTTGTTCAAGATTTCCTTGCGCAATCCCAGAAGAGGCCATGCCTAAGGAAGGGGAAAAAAAGGGGTCGGAGTTGGAAAGGATATTTCTCAGGCTGCTGGATCGTCATGGCTTTCTCCCGTATCTTATCAATATTGAGGCCGCCAACTGAGTCTCGAGGAGCTTGTCATTTGGAAGGACGCAAGACGGCCGTACCGTCGAGAACCCGCCGAGGCCATAACATTCCTCAAAGACCATCGTTTCATCATGTGGGGGAGTGCTTGTCGTCATACCACTGGTTGGAAAACGTAATTTCTTGCATCATGATCCTCAAGATCAGTCATGTGTGATGACATACAACCATGAGATTCCTCAACAACAAGGGTCGGGCTGACTATTATTTGCTTTGACATGTTGAATGTGCTTTTGGCCGGCGATCCTGGATCCCGGGACGTTTATCACCTCATCACTGTATTGAGTGACACATTTGGGCCACTAAGCGATGAGTTTGTTTGCCTGCCGCCAAGTTGCATTCGAATAAGCAAATGCGCTCGGAAAAAAAAAAACAACTCGGGTTTTAGCAAATTGTCGTGTGCAGCCAGCATATTTAATACCAAATGTACATCCAGCGGCCAATCCGTTTGTGTCAGCATTTGTGGATCTGCAACCCTCATTTCTTTTCGAGATCGTCTTTGACCTGTATCGCACGCATTAGAACGCGGTCTAATGTAGCGACGCACCATATTTAGCGAACCGTCGAGATGGTGAAGAAAAAAGCAGCCTTTCCATCCATCTTCGGCTGTATCTCAATGTCTCGGTGTGTATCAAGGGTTCCATGATCGAGATACGACGCTGTATCAGCAGGTCCGGCACCAATGCTGAAAATGTGCCTTGTCTTGTCTGTTTGTGCTACCAGATCCTCTTCAACCGGATGACCTGCCGAACACAAATCCCTGCTGCTTCTCCGAATACCCTGCCAGTTTGCGTCGTTTATACGTGGTACCTCCATATAGTGGAGTCAGGTAATTCCAAACATTTCACCATATAATTTTGGCTGTAGAAAGGTTTTGGAGCGACCTACGACCCACTCAAGGTACGTACGTGTAGCCCACTCTGAGCCGGCATTGTGCTCCAGTTGAGGTACTTCAGTTGACTATTTCTGATAAAATGGTAGCCCGCGACGGTTACTCGGACGCTTTTAGCCCCCGAAAATGCAAAACCGCTTAAGCGCTGATAACATGGCGCTTGAGAAACTGGAAACAACTACGCGGTCTTGACGGCCTCGATGGTTTCTGATGGTTGTTCTGCTGGTTCTCATGGTACTGTAATTATTGCTGATGCTCTCTCAGATAAAATTAGTTGTTCAATCCTCGCTGATGAGCGGAGCAACTGGCAAGGCAAATGGTCCAGATCTAGGTTGGGATGGCCCATTCTGACATATTGGCAGGATGATCATGACCCTTTTGCTGTTCTTACTCAACATTGAAGGATGACTGATCACAGCGAAAAATCAGAGTCTCGCAGGCTCCCAGTGGCATGATGGCATGTCCTGTCCGGTACCATTAGCAATATGTATGTACGCACAGGCAACCAATATTGAACTGACTGGTCTTGGTGGCCGCAGATGCCGCGGGACGAAGTGCTGTGCAACATGCCACGCCTTCCATTCGAGCTTCCAGTAATCCACAAAAGAATCATTTTGATCTTTGTTGACAACGCACACCCGGCACGCCCCCCCTTCCTGGGGCCTGCTCAGTGGAGTCTTCGTTCTCCAGCTGACCAGGACGTGCGGCGTGATGCAAGAGTGCCTTCAAGTGCCACCCCTCCCCCCCTTTTCTCCCTTTCCCTGGTGTGCCTAGCCGATCCAGCAACAAAACCGTTGGAAGAATGACGCTAATAGTTGCCCACTCGAGTGCAATTACCCGCCAGGCCCTATGCCTGCCGTCAGCATCTTGGGATTTGGGAACGTCCTTGCAGGGCCATGGTATGAAGAGGCAAAACACGTGCGGTGGCTACTCCGTATACTGCCAACCTATCGGTAGGTTGGTGGTTGTGGCAGTCAGACACTGGTCTGGCGCCAGCCTTTTTGGTGGCATTTCCGGGCCGGCTGCTTGTAACATGCAAGAGCTCAGCTCCGACGTGGGACTTTTGGCTGGTCTCCCAAGGCGGCTCCGTGTACCTGAGGCCTGCCGAACCCATTCGTCGATGGATTCCTTGTCCAACCGTCGCCGACTCAAAAGCAGCCCACACCCCAAAATATCACAAGGCCGTGTGTCCTTCCTTATGCATTGTAATTACTCGGTGACTTGGTGTTTGAGACGCCTCTTGACGACTTCATTATACTTCCATCAAGTGCAAAAATTCTCTCTCTCCGTCGTCATCTAAGGGAAGGGCGTCATCATCTGGAAGCAGAACCGCCATTCAACGACACTAGCACAACTCGCACACTAAATTGTCTCCATGAGAGACATTAGTAGTGAACATCAACTTCGCCGCCCACGCTCGGAGTAAATAAGAAGAGTCTTACCCTGCGGAAGCCCCAACTAACCAACGGGTTGGAAGGATCAGGGCCCGACATCTTCGAATCCGATCCAGATTTCCACGAGACCTTTCCCACCGTCTTTTCAATGGGTAGTCTATCAAACTTCGAGCCTCATCAGCGGTTGGATCTCCCAGACACCCCACCTGAGCTGGCGAGCCCTGGTGCCTCGTCGCTCTCTACTCGATCTTCTCCTTCAGCGGAACAAGCCTGGATCCATAGAAGCAGAACATCGCTTCCCATGTCCAGTTATGTCAAGGCATCTGGTGCCGATTCATCGCCGGCAACTGGACTTGGGAGATCCAGTCAGGACCGCTTCGAGCTGAGTAGCCACACTTCCTCACGGCAGCAACTGCCGTCGTTACATAGCCTGTTTGGCCCGCCGCCAGCCGTGCGAGCTGGTCACTCGGCGCCTGGGAGGGAGTCACCATATCTTGCGCACTCACCACTCGATCGACCCCACGCCTCTCCAAGTATCGGACCTGGTGCGAAATCGTACTTTCCTTCGATATCTTCTCCCCCGGTCTCTCAACCACGCAGTATGTACGATGCACGACAAGAGGGCCCATCATCGATTCGCTCGTTTCGTGGACCACGATCTCCACCGTGCTTGGAGGAACGCCGAAGCACATCCGACTCACGGTTTGAATTCGAAAGCGGCAAGTGGTCCACCTATCCAGACGCAGGGTACACTCTGGGCTCGAGAGATGCATCATTCCAATCTCCAGAAGGCCGGCCAAGAACACAACTGCCCACTTCGAAAGACTTGCACAGGGGCTATTCGAGTCACAAAACGGTACAATCGAGATCCAGCGCACCGCCAACGCCGGACAGCTCTGCAGTTTCTGAGGGTCTGCCCACGAAAGATGGCCTCGGCCCAAAGATTTGGACCGGATCTCACTTCTTGCCACGCTTCGTCCGTGAAACAGAAGTCCCTGGTGAGGGCATGTGCTATTTTTACGACGATGGAAGCCATTGCAAGACTGTTATCGATGGTGAAGCCGTGAATGCTCACTGGGGAGTAACCAAAGCTGGCAAACCGCGCAAACGGCTCGCCATTGCCTGCATTACTTGCAGAGAAAAGAAGATCAAGTGCGATCCAGACTATCCGAGATGCGTTCAGTGTGAAAAGTTTGGACGAGTCTGCAAGTTCAAAAACGCGTGAGTTGGACGAAATGTCGCCCCTTGATCTTGTGCCATTCTCGATACTGACAAATTTGTTAGACCAAGAGGGGGTCACAATACTTCTCCGTCTACACCACCTGCTGAACTTGATGACAAACACAACCCAAATAGTGAATCGAGGCGGGATGATCAGGAGCATTCATCAACTCGGTCCCCATCTCCGATGTCCCCTCGCGTACGATTGTATGAACCGCTCCCAGGAATTGCGTACGCCAATAAGAGAGTCAAACTCGGACAGGACCCGTATTCCACAAATGGCGAGCCTTTGTTGGCTGGTGGTGGTATGCTCAGGCAAATGGATCACCCCAGTTCCATGCATTTCACAGAAAGGGCACCCTCAGAGGTTCCACGAATTCCAGAGGATGTCCTTCGCAGAGCCTGGCAAACGGATCCATTCATCTCTGATCCTCAGTCTATCAGCACAGTTTTGTCTCAATTTTTTGGACATATCAACAACACCATCGTGATTCGTTTTCTGCCAGAAGACATTTACACATCTTGGGTGTCGAGCTCTGTACACCAGAAGGGTCCCGAGGACATTATGCTGCTGTACAGTGTCCTAGCCGTTGGAGTCGCTTTGTCCGGCGGACCGAAACACATCTCGTACGAGTATGCGCAGGTTGCATATTTTGCTCAGAAGTCCCTGAGCTCCCCTTCTCTTCAACTGATCCAGAGCAGGATACTTTTGGCATTATATAACATGGCCACATGTCGGCTCGGGGAGGCCAATGAACTTGTTTCATCAGCCATTGCCGTTGGTGCCTGCTTGCAACTGAACCAGGAACTCGATCGTACGACGGATGCTGCGCGAAGGAATTATCCCTTTGGCATGAACAGGACGGGATATGCGGAGGCCAGAAGACGAACCTTTTGGTCTTTGTTCATCATGGAACGACTCAGCCCCCTGTTCCCCGATCGCTCAACAATGATCAACAGCGAGGACATTTATATAAGGCTGCCATGTGATACGGAAAGTTTTGAGAAGCAAGTGGACGATGGCATGCCAGTGTTTAATCCGTACGAATCGAGCGTCTGTGTTTCTGCCGAAAGACCGTCGGATATAACCCGTAGTTTCATCGAGATGATTCACATTTGGTCATCCTGCCAATCAACAGTCCATCGATTAGCTCACAGGGGTAACGCTTCTGACGCCGAGGGACTACGAATCCGTACCTTGACGAAACGAGTACTTGAGTGGCACACGAATCTATCATCCAGGCTTTCATTTAGTGGCTCCAACCTTGAGTCTGCGGCCTTCTCTGGCAAGGTCGGGTCGTTTTTGACCATGCATCTACTCTTTCACCACGCCCTCATTCTGCTAAATCGCTATCACTTGTCAGCGGCAGGACTGTCATCCGAACCTCGGAGTAGCCGGTTCCGAGAGTGCCATGAGAACGCCAAAAGCATTGTTGATATTATCTGCTGCTTGGATCGTATCCTGCGAATTCGACCAAGTATATTGAGCATACCGCCACCGGCATTGGCCACGGTGGGGACGACGGCCATGGATATTTTGACTTCAACCGGGGCACTCGGCTCCATCAACGACACCATAAACCACATGAGGGTGGTGAAAACAGCCGTTGACAGCACTTGTCGTATCTGGGAGCAAGCCCGCATTTGCCAGCAGCTTTTGGACCAACGTTTGCAGAACCTGTACAAGATCCGTGACCAGGGCTCCCTTATGATCTCTACCGAGGATTTCGAAGTCGGGAACTATTCAGGCGATGAATCTGAGCAGCCTCGGTGGCAGATATGTCGGCCACTAGAGCGGGCGTATCCTTTTGAAATGGATGTCATCTATTGCTTCCCGAACTGAGCAATGTCCATTTCTATCCTTCGATTGCTATTTTTTCTTCTTCTTCTCCTTTGAGCAACCAGCGTTGTGATTGAATTTAGAGAACCCTACTGCGGTGTGTACGCTGTACCTGAGGCTGGTCTCAATGGGAAAACGGCCTCATCATGATCATGATTTGTATCTTATATTTTATGCTCGCAGTCATTAGTGGCTGGTGAGTTGTAACAGTCGGCATGACGCTCATCCTTCACGGATCATGATATCTTTCTTTTATTCTTTGTTAGGCTTCCTTTTTCTTCGTTCTTCGTGTTTTGTTTCCGCCTCGCCTGAATGCAGAAGACACTGTGATATAGATAGCCAACAATGTACAACAGTGTATCAACGATACGCGAATAATCGATACCCATGAATTTAGAGACAAAACGCAATTTGTGACGAGAGAAGTTGAGTGTGTCATAAAACAAATGTGCGGTTTCCAGATTTTCCCACATCTCGACAGAAAAATGGCATTACCGGTTCTTGAGGCAGGAACGTTCCACGGACATTCGCTTTGGGTAGGATTGTTGAACCAATCAGATCGCTGAAGGGAGACGCTTAGCTCATCATCAATTTCAGTCACCGTGCAGGTACCTAGCACTCCCCCGTCACCCATTCTTCTATTTCAACAGCATGACCAACTTTTGCCAACAATAAAAGTTGAGATATACGAGGCTGCTTGCTAATTCAAGGGGAAGCATGATGGTCGTGTGTGTCAAAGAATGAGTTTTCCGGAAAAACCCGCGGCTTACCTGCTTGGCTCCAATGGTGCGTCCACTTAGCATTTGCCATTGAGCAACACCTTTTCTCTGAGCTATCCCAAAGACGAAAACCTTGAGATAAGAGAGGGAGTTGCAAAAAAAAACAAAAAAAACGAAGCAATACTGATCCAGATGCGCCGAATTCTTCTTCAGGTCCCATCCATGCGGTGAAATACTCGGCAACACCGGGCTCCTACATTTTGACAGGCTCTGCGGATCGTGCAATCAGGCTGTACAACCCTTTCCCGGGAGGCACTACTTTGCCTGAGCCACCACCACCACCACCATCATCATCTTCTTTTTCTTCTGGGAAAGCCTCCGCCTCACAGGGCCGACTCATTCAGACGTACGCAGCCCATGGATACGAAGTTCTCAGTCTCGACGTAGCGTCGGATAATGAGAAATTCGTCTCCGCAGGGGGTGACCGGGCCGTGTTCCTCTGGGATGTCGCTACCGCGGTGACGACGAGGCGATTTGGCGGCAATGTTCATGGTCACACTTCACGCATCAACTGTGTGCGTTTTGCCGGCGAGGGAGACTCGTTGATTGTGAGTGGCAGCTTTGACACGTCTATCCGGATCTGGGACGTCAAGAGTGGCAGCGTGAAGCCCATACAGGTACTTGATGAAGCGCGCGACGCCATTACTTGTCTGGCTGTTCGTGGCCCAGAGGTCGTGACGGGTAGTGTGGACGGGCGCGTTCGGAGCTACGATGTCAGGATGGGGAAATGCACGACGGATGTTATGTGTGCGAGCGTCACGAGCTTGGATCTGACGAGGGATGGCAGGTCCATGCTGGTGGGCACCTTGGACAGCAAGATACGGTTGATGGACCGCGATAATGGTTCCTGCCTGCGAGCATATGCAGATGCCGGGTGGAAGAATGAAGAGATCCGAGTGCAGTCGATGCTGGGGCTTCGCGAGAAATACGTGGTGGCCGGCGATGAGATGGCTGTTGAGCGTGGCGACAATGGCGAGGGCAGGCTCTGGGTGTGGGACCTACTCACGGGACGGATTGTTGCCAGAGTCACTGTACCTTGGGGTCCGCCAGGATACGAAGCAAAGAAAAAGACGATTGGAAAAAATGGCCGTGAGAAGACGCGCGACAATGTGATCAGCTGCATGGCGTGGAGGGAAGACGGGTGGGGAGACCAATTCTGTGTTGGTGGCTCGTCAGGAGTTGTGTCAGTATATACTTGTTGATCATGAAGTACATATATAAAGTACACAGCTGATGGTGAACCAACACCGTCCCAGCAATTTTCTTTCTTTCATTTCTTTTCTCTCCTATTTTCTCAAAAGGAAAATAGAAAGATATATATAAAACAACCATCATCCACTACAGGCGTATTCCACTTTTTTTTCTTTTCTTTTTTTCTCGTCAAGTCATCTCATATCGATACATGATTTTCAAGGTATAAATAAAAAACGGCTCAAATCAAATCTGCCAGGGACTTATATGTCGTGGTTTTGGATTCAAGCAGTCGAGTGGGTTAGAATACCAAAATTCGAGCAAGCGCGCCAATAACACCGAGGTCCCCTTTGAAGAGAGACTACAAAAGACATAATAAAAAAAATAAAAATAAAACTTTTTCTTTCACATGGAACATGAAAACGACAGGGAAGCGTAACGACGCATGCGAAGAAAAACGTCCACGTCGAGCTGACAGAAATAATGATGGTCTAGGATAATTAGTCCATCCCGACATATTTAAACCAGTTGGGCCGACAATCTTCGTGATGGAGGAACGGTTCGCCGTCGGTCAGTCGACCCGTGACGCAACCACTGCACTTGGGAGAGTTGGGACAGTTGAAGAAGGGGATGTGTTGGTAGCCGATGTCGCGAAACCTATTTTTGCATGAAAAAGAGAGAAAAAAAAAAGAATGAATAGTCAGTGAGCTGGTCTAGCTCAAGAAGAAAGCCAGATACATGAAATGCTTACCAATGAATTTTGCTCTTGTCCTCGAATAATCCAACGCCAATGCTGTGAACAGGGGCATCACCCCAGCGTTCGTAAAAGAAGCCACCAGCCCGGTCGAGATGGTTAAAGTAGTCCTCGTATGGCTTGCTTCTGAAGAAATCCATGTCGGCGACCTCAAAATTGCTCCAGAAATGACACGTAGAGTAGCCTTGGGCACCTTTGTTGTGTGCTGGTCTGCGCTGGTCATCCGTCAGCCATTTGACCGCGCTGTTCTCATGCAGGTACTCTGGATGATCGGCAAGGAACTTGATGGTCTCGGGCCACAAACTCGGTAGGGTCTTGGGTTCGTCATAGAGGGTTATGGTGAAGCCATAGGTCTTGTTGTTGTCCTGCATGTAGTGGAAGATGTCGTAATCGACGTCGCAAAAGAAATGCACTTTCGGCTCCACGCGCCAGTACCATCTAACGTTTTGTAGTGCTGGGTGTTTGTAAAAGATGCCACTATTCCATCGACACATTTGATGATAGGAAATCATTTTGGCATACTGAACACCGGCCTTTTCGAGGATCGATGTGGACTCGTCGTACAGCTGCTGGTCAATCCAAGACGGAGTTGCCCAATGCTCCTTTGGAATCAGTTCTAAAGACCCATTTCATTCGTTCGTTCGTGCGTTCGTCCGTTAGTCAGAAAGATAATAGTGAGAATCCTAGCTAAACCTCGACCTGCTGTGAGATGAAGCCAGAGTCAAGATTCGACGTACCGTAATTGCACTTGGCCTTGGTCGCGGCCTGGGTCTTCTTCTTAAACTCTTCTGAGAAGGGTTCGTCGTTGAAAAAGGTCCACGGGTAGTTGAACTTGTGATTCCATGTCTTCTCCAGGTCCAGCATTGACGAGACCATGTCATCGGCCTCGGAGTTTCGCACAAGTGCCAAGAGAGTGGCATTGACGCGATCGGTATCCACAGCGTCGGGCGCATACTTGTCGGAAGTGCGGAAGAGCACCCCTGGCGGTTCTCCGGTAGCTGCAAGGCCGTAGAAAAAGAAAGAAAAGAAAAGAAAAAGTCAGACATGTACTGATGAGAATGGAGTGGGAATCGCTTGAGCAACGAACGGTCTAGATTGGGGTCTCTTTCGAAATTAACATATCGCTCTCCGGGGCCGCGCAAGCCTGATGAGGGACGAAAAGCCCGATAGAGGAAAAGGCACCAGAGCACGGCTGCAGCGAAGAAAAGGACTCGAACGGGTCTCGCGATGGCCATGACTGGTGAGCTCTGGAGTCGTCGAAGTCCGTCGAGTCGTCGAGTCGTCGAGTTGATGAGACGCCGAGTTGGACGACGGCGAGCCGCTGTTTGAAATCTGAGAGGCTGGCAAGCCCGTTGGCCGAATTCCTCAGATGCTGCCGCCTTGACTTTGGTCCGGACTCCGGCCACGCGGTAAAGGGGCTTGCGTTGTCTTGTCTGCCCTTTGCTCGCTTGCTTCAGTGTTGCTCGAGCCTCGCATGCATCTGATGTCAGCCAGCCAACCTGCTGGCGGCGCGAGGAAATGGACACCCCACCCACATGCATACTACAAGGTACCTACCGGACAAGTATCTGGAGCGCCGGTCAAGGTTTTGTATCTACTTACCGATTAGGTACCGACCTAGTCTGTTCGTCCCGTTGGGCGTGGCGAATTGATCAACCTTAAGTGCCAAGGTACCTACTACCTGCCTCCGTTCCTCTCTGCACCCCGTACGTAGCATCTATCTTGAGTACCTGCCAAGGTATCCAATACCTCAAGTACTAAATGTGCAAATACTGGGGAAAGCAAGATACAGTTGAAGCTTGTTCAAGACCTCGTCAAGCGTATCTACGTCCCTACAGGTGCGTGCAATATTCATCCATCAGCGCAGAAACCCCATCATGATTGATTCGATGCCAACTCACATTCTCTTTCGTGCTGGAACACTGCAGTCGCATGCCACATACTCACGCCGAGTAGATCGCTAGCGAAAGATGGAAGACGTTGCCCGGCATGGCTTTTGCATCACGGCTGGCGTCTCTGACTCGTGAGCTCATCGAGGCATCCGCTCCGTCTTTGTCTCAAGTAGGTTCAACCGCTTCAAGAATGCTGTTTTTTTCTTTTCTTTTTTCCAAGCAGTGATCGCAACTGTTGAACGCAAAACCACTATGTCGGTGCTCAGGATCCTGACGAATGTGGTAGACACAAACAGGACGCCTGGATGAGTTGAACGAGGCTGTGTTGCGAAAGCTCAAGTCACACACTTTTATCCAAACAAATCACTTCGAGGTGGAAAAGGCGTTGCTTGGACTCGATGAGCGGTTCCGTGTGAATAATCGAGACGACCTGGCCGATGCCTTGGCTGATAGGTTAGCTGCCCTGCAGGCGCAACCAGCAAGCTGGCATCCAGAAATCCTGCATCTGCTCTTGGAGCTTTCTGATCAACCAACCCTCAAATCCCGACTCCGTGACCTCGAATCATTACGGACGACCGACGCCGGTACAGCGACGGCGAAGTTGCGCTGGGAGGATATCGCCAGGGAAGACGGCTGGGACCAAGACCGGGATATGTGGAGATGCATTGACTACAGCGACGAGTCGGGCGACGAAGTTTTTGAGCAAAACTCTGCTGGTGAATCAGACGTGACTTCCATCGTCGGCGACGAAGAGCAAGGGGTACAAGGTGCGGCTTCATACGTAATCCAGTCCCAAGATCCCTTCACATTCGAGCAGATTCAAGTGTCGCAGAGTTGGAGGATCAGTCCCGTAAACTCCGAGGAAGCTGGAAGGCATATCAAAAAGGTGGCAGTCTCGGAGGTGCAAATCATACGAGATGTCCTCTTTATGCTGCAAGGACTAGACAACACACTGTTCAGCCCAAGCTGTGTTGCCGTCCCTTCCTTCCAGCTGGAGAATATGGAATGGGAGCCATTCAGGGCCATCATGCAGGTCTTTTCGGATCACGGCACGCATCTACAAAGGCTGAGGCAGTTTGTGGGGGAGCGTCAGGACGTGCCTCATCTGCAAGCATTTCAGGATTGCATCGCGCACAGGCTACGACATCTGCATGTGCATGTTTCTGAGCTGCAAAAGCAGCTGACTGCGCCTACAAGTGACGTCGTCGTGAGTCTGGTCAGGACCAAGACGGCGCTCATGACGTGGCTCGAACCACTGTATTCCTTGTCCGAGATAGTTTCACGAATCGAATCCGAGCCACAACCGACGCCATTTCGATATCTGGAGCTCGTCTTTGAGGCATCGTGTCTGGCGCAGTTGGGTGGTCAATCTGGCCTTTTTGAATTCTTTGCGCGCATCTTTGCTGAGTGCTTTCGCGTTTACCTCAGGCCAATACGCCTCTGGATGGATGAGGGCAAGTTACTGTCGGCCAGCGACCTGTTCTTTGTTGCCGAGGCGTCATCTCACACGGCCCCGGGCAAAACTTGGCAAGACAGGTATTACCTGCGCAAAACCCGCGACGGAGCTCTGCACGCGCCGTCTTTCCTTCGAACCGCAGTCGGGAACATATACAATGCTGGGAAAAACGTCGTCGTGCTCAAACTGCTAGGAAAGCACGAGGCGGCGGCCATTTCGTCGAAGCAAAAGGTCGAGCCGCCGCTGGACTATGACTCGATATGCCCAGCTGGACAAGAGCTCGTGCCCTTCTCGGAGCTTTTTGACATTGCCTTTGACCGGTGGATCCAGAGCAAGTACCGGGCAACGTCGACAATACTGCGGACATGTCTGTTTGAGGACTGGTCGCTTGCGTCCACGGTGCAGACTCTGCAAGATGTATATCTCATGTCCAACGGCGCACATGCGGCGGCCTTTACCGACGGCATCTTCGGCAAGCTCGACGAGTTGCGGGTGGACTGGTCAGATCGCTACGCGTTGACAGCGGCTGCGCAGGATAGTTTTGCATCGATAGCTGACCCTAGCAGGCTGGCCGTCGGCGTCGTAGCGGCAGGGCCGGCACATCAAGGCCTGGATCGGGACCCGATGATGGCTCGCGACTCGGTGAGGGCCGTCTTGAGCAACATCAGAGTCGACTATCGAGTTCCCTGGCCCTTGCAGATGGTTCTGACGGCGAGCAGCTTGGAGCACTACCAGTCTCTGTTCACGATACTGCTCCAGTTCAAGCGCGCAGTGTACGCGCTCCACAAACCCAAAATTCTCGACAACTACTGGACTGACCACGAGAACTGGAACGCCAAGGCCGTCCGGTATTCGATACGCATCAAGCTCTTGTGGTTCTGCACAACCGTGCAGACATACTTGAGCACCCTGGTCCTCACGCCGCTGACGTCGCAGCTCCGCCGAGACCTCGGCTCTGCCACCGACATGGATGAGCTGATTGCGGCCCACGACGGAGCACTCAAGGCCATGGCCGACCAGGCCTGTCTGGGGAGCAGGCTGACACCTATTCGCGAGTGCATGTTGGATGTACTGGACCTGGCGCTCAAGCTGGAACGCATCAGCAGCGGGACGCCCGATGGAGCGGAAGAAGGAGGTAGTGGCGATGATGATGATGATGATGACGATGATGATGATGGGAGGAGACCATTCTATGAAGAACGTCTGAGGGATCTCAAGAGGGAAGCAGACAGGCAGGTGCGCTTCATCTGGAGCGGTCTGCGCGGCGTGGCACGCGCGGTGAGTGGTGCGAATGCGGTCAAGTGGGATATGCTCGCCGATATGCTCCAAGTAGGGGATGCAGGTGAGACAAGTTGGGGGTAGTGTATGTCTATGATGGACATGGCTTTTTTTTTTTTTTTTTTTTTTTTTTTTTTTCACGTTTTTTTTTAGAGTATTTTCTAGAATGGAAAAAAATGTCGAATGCCTCATGACACTGACTGACCAAAAAGCTACAAACATGAAATCCTCTCACCACCCTCCACTCCGCAGTCTCTCGGCGAAAAACTTCATCAGCGGAAACATCTCGTCCCGATCTCGTGGCATGCTCACCCCTCCCCTCTTCCATCTCACGACACTGACATTTGCAAACTCCCGCGTCACAAGATCTTCCTCCTCCTCGCTGAGCTGACAAACCAGCACGTGTGTCTTGCTCTTCGTCCTCCCCCCCTCCGCCGCGCCGTCCCAACGTAGCATACTCCGCGGCAAGGGCCCTCCAATCGAAACAATCCCCTTGAAGCCATCCCGTTCATCTCCTCCTCGCAACCTGGCTCCCATCCCCAAGGCCAAGGAACCGCCCTGCCCGAAGCCAAACACCATGACATCACCCACATCCCACCCACACGCCCCGACCAGGACCCCCCGCACCAGCTTCTCCATGAGCAGTTCCTCCGCCCGCGCGAATCCCGCGTCGGGATCAATCTCTCCGGTCGAGCTGTCCAGCTGGATGTCATCCCCCCAGTGGTAGTACCCCCGGCCGTCTCCTTCCCCGTCTCCATCCTCCGGGTCACCCAGCAGCAGCGACGCAGGGAGCACACTCGGTCCCCGGACAGCAATGCATAGAACCCCGGGCAGGGACATGCCGCGCGCAAAGGCCGCAAAGGGGGCTTCGGAGTCGCCGAGCCCGTGGAGGAGGAGGAGCAGCGTGGTGGTCGATTCGGGGGGGGAGGGCGGCTGGATGGTTATGTGGAGGGGGAGGGGGGATAGGTCCTCTTGGGAGGGGATGCGGGGGGGCATGGCTTTAGGATTGATGTTCTGAAAGTTTTTTTTTTTTTTTTTTCCGTTTGCGTCTTCTTCTTCTTCTTTTTGAAGTGTTTTGGTGGAGGTTGGATAAAAGGGCGTGGGTGCGATGTGGAGTGCCAAGTGATGCAGACGCGACTGCATGCTTTGGACAGGTGGAGATGAACGGACGCCGGGACCGGATCCGGAACCGGGACCGGGATCGGGGACGGCATGTGGCCCCGTTAGACTAGACGGAGTTTCTGCGCATAATGCATTGCCTTTAGGTTTTTTTTTTTTTTTTTTTTTTTTTTTTTTTTTTTTTT